>APFE030419630.1:162396-190055 GCA_000404065.3 Pinus taeda | reverse complement strand
TTTTATAAATTTATTTGGTTGAAATATTTAACTAACATTCAGTTAAGTATTTGGCCATTTAGACTAATGTCGACTGTTAAACAAACTTTTTTCCAGTGTTGAAAAAATCAGCAAAAAAAATAGTTTGATTGAATAGATAATTCCATTGAACAAATTATTCCCCCGAACTATTTGTTCGACTGAATTATTTATGCGGCTGAATTTGTTTTTACATATATGGTGATCCAGACCCTGTTGTGATTTTTTTTTCTCTGTTTATTTTTCATTCCGTGTTGTCGAGTGATGTGAGGTTCATTATTGAAATTTACTCCTTTGTTTATTTGAGCTGAAGCCTTGCGAAGTGCTGTGAGGTTGACTTGAGTCGAAGCTTGGCTAGCTCTATTGATTTTTCATTCTGTGTTGTCGAGCAGTATGAGGTTCGTTATTTAAAATTACTGCTCTATTTATTTGAGTCAAAGCCCTACTGAGCATTATGAGGTTGGTTTGAGATGAAGCCTTGTCGAGCGGTGTGAGCTACATTCAAAATTTAAATTTTTTGTTTATAGGTTTAATTGGAATCTTTTATAATGTTTTTAGTTTCTTTGTAGCTTGATGCTAGAGGAATTTGCCGGTTGCACTCATCACTGACAAATATCTCAACTTCCTCTTCTAGACCAGGTAAGTTAGCCAAGGCTCCTAATGAACTATCTTCTATGATGATCATGAATTCACAGAAAGCTCAACAATTTAGAAGCCATTAAATTAAATTCACATAACTATCTCTACCCAAATTAAATTAAATTAGAAATGTAAATACCATTAAAACTTTGTCAATGCTAAGTTTAAATATTATCCACTGCTAATCACCAGAAGGCATGATTAGATATCTTTATTTTCAAATGTGGCATTAGTGTCATTCCTTACTGTGTGACTGACCTTCCTTGTCATAGGTGTTTACCACCAACCACACGAATGATGATCTACCACATGTAAATGGCCCAAAACTAAGAACTAATGCATGTAACTAATAACTAATAGGGAGGCATACAGAAGATTAGCTTTCCTTTATTATGAGTGGCCTCATAACACTTGTTAAGCAACTTGGTGCAGTCGTTTTCATCTCAAATATGTAGAAACTGCTTTCGTTCACACATCCAAATAAAATAAAATTCATTGAACATACATTGCACCCAAAAACCATAACATATAAAATCCATGCCAATATCACTCAATAATTTACCTATTATCTATGGAGTTTTATTTCAAATAAATTTTTGAGTACTTACCTTCATAAATATCACATCTCTGAAAGGAATAGTCTTAAACACGTGTCCAACTATGTGTTTTATACCTGATACGACAATCATGCATTAAAAATAAAATTAAATGATATCTAGATATATACATTATGCGTTGAAATATATATTTAGAATGATTATTAAGGTAGCCAAATGGGAATACTAGGGAGAGTGAATGCCATTGTGATAACGTGAGGGAGATCAAAATTGATGGCGTGGATATGAGGATATATACCCATTATTTGACTCAACAATTCTCCATTCTGTGAAACTAATAACTAATAACTAATATGTTCCACTTCTATAGGCGCGAACTAAGCTTTATGTATATATGCTTGGAACTAAATTGTATAGAAAGAGAACAAATTTTCCGATTCACAGATCCTTGTATTGATAGTCACAAAACAAAGCCTAGGAATGTATGGTTGCTCTGTGTATTGGTGCATTACGATATAATATACCAAGATATGGTTGTAGCATGTGGTTTGAACAATGTTGTACGATTATGTTAGCCACTGATTCTCAAACTTAAAAAAAAAATCATGTTATGTCATGTAAAAAAAAACAATGCAATTTGTGGTTTTGAATGTACAATCACATCAAGTGTATATATGTCCATAATTTCATACATTTGTTTATTGCATCAGCTAATATGCTTAAAACTTTTTTATGATATAGTCTCATTCTTCGATATTGGGCCTTTCCCCTTCATAGAGGTCTATTAGCACTGAATCTTGATTACCAACTAGAGTAAAGTAGCTGCAGTATAGTAACCTCTCTCAGTTGAAAACATTACCGTATAATATATAACTTGTAACCAATATATATAAAACTCTATTGAGATATATGCAATTCAGTTTGACATTTAGAAATAAATACAATGCATATCAATGAAATGATGATTTATAAATATCAAATTTATTCGATATAATCTTTCATGGTGCTAGTTACATAGTGATAATTGAATTTTATATTTCATTTAATATATCATTTTTCATTATGATGTTTTCAGTTCTCTGTTTTTATTTTAAAATTAAATTAGACTGTGTGAGTATTAAAAAAATGTTGTAAATGACCCATTTAACTAGGTCACTCAACAATAATAATTTCAAAGGACAATAATATTATCAATGCATATTCCCTAAATGTTACCTCCAGCTCAAATTCCCCCAAATCATTGTTGTCACATTATCAATTTGTTCCAAGTCACTTTTGCTTCCCTTTACATCATGAATGCTTCATTTATGTTTTTTTGTTTTTCATTATGTGTAATTCACTTCTAACTTCATGATTTTCTTGGAACATGGGTCTTATTAGCTTCCTAAGATGAGGAAAAATACACTTAATTGAAGGTTCTTGTACTTGTTATTTTCAAGTAGTAGTTTCTTTTTTAGATACATCTTTTAAATTTCAATTTTGTTGGGTGTGTGAATTTGAAGCTAATTAGAGTGTTGGCATTTCTTTGTCATCTATTTTTGGTGTTTTAATTTTAGTGTTATTGGGTTGACTTGTTCTATCTTGATTTATCTCATAGAACAACCTTGATGATTCTCGGTAACATACTTTCCTTGATTTTTTTGTTATATGTTAATTTATGTTTCATTTTTCATTATGTGTAATTCAGTTCAAACTTCCCTATTTTCTTGGAACATGGGTCTTATTAGCTTTCTAGGATGAGAAATAATACACTTAATTGAAGGTTCTTGTACTTGTTATTTTCAAATAGTAGTTTCTTTTTGAGATACATATTTTACATTTCTATTTTGTTGGGTGCATCAGATTGAAGATAATTAGAGTGTTGTCATTGCTTTCTAATCTATTTTTGATGTTTTAGTTTTAATATTTTTAGGTTACTAATTAGAGTGTTGGCATTTCTTTGTCATCTGTTTTTGGTGTTTTAATTTTAATGTTATTGGGTTGACTTTTTCTACCTTGATTTATCTTGTAGAACTATGGTCCAAATGCACCAAAACACTCTAAAGAGAAGCCTTACGATTATTAGGAGCCCCTACTCGATAAAAATGTTCTATGTTGAGAATATGGGCATGTGATGTAGTTCCAAAGAACTAGAATTGATGCACCTATCATTAATGCTAGTATCACATCCCCATCTTCTCAGCACATAACATTTTAATCGACAAAATGAAAAATTTGATCAACGAAGAGGATGCAAATGAAAAATGTGATGATCTCATGGACATTGAATAAGCTTGATGCTTCTCGGTAACATATTTTCCTTGTTTTTGTTGTTATATTTTCATTTATGTTTCCTTTTTCATTGTGTAATTCACTTTGCTTCCCTATTTTCTTAGAACATGGGTTTTATTAGCCTCCTAAGATGAAGAAGAATACACTTAATTGAAGGTTCTTGTACTTTCTATTTTCAAGTAGTAGTTTCCTTTTGAGATACATATTTTCTATTTATCTTTTGTTGGGTGTATGAGATTGAAGTTAATTAGAGTGTTGGCATTGCTTTGTCATCTATTTTTGGTGTTTTAATTTTAATATTACTGGGTTGCTAATTAGAGTGTTGGCATTGCTTCGTCTTCTACTTTTGGGGTTTTAATTTTAATGTTATTGGTTTGCTAATTAGAGTGTTGAAATTTCTTTGTCATCTATTTTTGGTGTTTTAGTTTTAATGTTATTGGGTTGACTTGTTCTCCCTCGATTTATCTCATAGAACAACCTTTCTGCTTCTTGGTAACATCTTTTTCTTGGAACATGGGTCTTATTAGCTTCTTAAGATGAGGTAGAATACACTTAATTGAAGTTTCTTGTACTTGCTCTTTTCAAGTAGTAGTTTCTTTTTGGGATACATATTTTTCATTTCTATTTTGTTGGGTGCATGAGATTGAAGCTAATTAGAGTGTTGGCATTTCTTTTTCATCTATTTTTGGTGTTTTAATTTTAATGTTATTGGGTTGACTTGTTCTACCTTGATTTATCTCGTAGAACAAACTTGATGTTTCTTGGTAACATACTCTCATTGCTTCTGTTGTTATATTTTCATTTATGTTTCCATTTTCATTATGTCCAAATCACTTCAAGCTTCCGTATTTTCTTGGAACATGGGTCTTATTAGCTTCCTAAGATGAGCTAGAATACATGTTCATTTATTTTTCCTTTGTCATGATGTGTAATGCACTTGAAGATTCCCTATTTTATTGTAACATGGATCTTATTAGCTTCTTAAGATGAGGTAGAATACAATTAATTGAAGATTCTTGTACTTTCTCTTTCCAAGTAGTAGTTTCTTTTTAGATACATCTTTTTCATTTTTATTTTTTTGGGTGCATGAAATTAAAGCTAATTAGAGTGTTGGCATTGCCTTGTCATCTATTTTTGGTGTTTTAATTTTACTCTTATTTTTTTAAATTTAAGAAGGCAAAATAGATATTAAATTTACTAGAATAAAACTATAGCTAACTACAGTTTTTAAAGAAGAATATAAATAGACCCATGTATGGCATATAAATAAACATGTATTATAGCTTTAATAAATAAATTTTATAACAAGGTAGAATAAGTGTTAAATTTCCAAGAATGAAAATAAAAAAAAATTAAGAAATACTTTCAAACTTGGGTTATTTGAAGCTAAGTTGAATTAGAAATATTTGTATCTATGGAATGAACATAAAAATAAATTAGTAAATACTTTCCACCTTGAGTTGAGTTGAAGCTAAGTTGAATGGATTAGAGATTTATAGTTGAGTTGAATTAGAGTTCTCTATTTGTTTTCTTCTTGCAATTCTCCAACCATCCAACCAAGTAGAAACAACCTTTCTTTCTACCTAGCCTTCCGAAAAAATTGTCTAAACAATGATCTTTTGCACAACCTAACATTACGTGTATAAATATATTAAATTCATTTATTGAATTTGTTATTATAGGGATTAGAACACCCATTAAAAATGGTTGAAAAATGGACATTATGCATGGAAGTTTTTTGTTATCTCAATCTTGGGCAAGTAGTGATTACTTATGTGCTATGAAATATTGTGACGAACAAAGTCCTCCAAAGGAAAAGGAATGTACCTAGAAGAACAACAAACAATTATGTATATTATATTGCATTGATTGAAGGTTAGGAACAACTCAGAAGTATGGATCCAATGGAATTGTAGTCTTCACCAATTTCGAACTTGTGTGCAACTAGATGAAAGGTGTGTACCAAGTTTAAAAAGAGAGGTTAAAACAACTGCATGGAGAAGAAAACAATATTGTTAGTCATTTTCAATCATTTATCATAAGACATTGTGCAAATTTTAATAGGATGTCTAGTCATATATTATACGGGGCAATGCCAATTCAAGATTTGTGTGTGAAATATGAATTAGTGTTACGAAGTTCTCCATCAATGTGTATTGATGGACATTGTCAGATGTCTTTGATATGTGTGTGATTTTTAGTTATAAATCTGTCATTTTTAATGGCGATGTGTTTTTTCAATTCTATATGAAGTGTGCCCCTACTATGTAAGCACAACTTGGTGAACTTGACATGTTTTAGAAAATTTTGTATGTAATTTTAAAAATATGAGTGCTTCAACATTTGTTCTTTTAGTGTTGAGTATATTTTAAATGAAGAGCTTCAAATTGTTACATTAATTTTCTGAATTCTTTCAATGTTTTTAAATAGCAATTTTAAAATCATAAAATGCATGTTGTAATTTCAAGGGCTACATAAATTAAATGCATGAGGTAACTTCAAGGGTTATATCAATTTTTTTAATTCTTAATATTTTTAAATAGAAATTTCAAGATTTTTAAATGCATCAGGTAACTTCCACGATCACAATAATTTTCTGAATTCTCGATATTTTTAAAAAGAAATTTTAAAAAGAACTGTAAATGCATGAGGCAACTTTTTAAATATCATGCATCTATATATCTATAGGTATCCATACCATGGATGAGGAATTTCCACCTGATTCTTCGAGGTGAACATGAATAGAGTCTCATGCTTCTACTAATGATCCAAGTGGATATTGGTGGCCAACTGCCAATCCCACTTGGACCCCCACCATTGTTTCTTTCAGTTTCCTTAATTGTAGCACAATTTACTATTTTTAGTAGTTTTTCAAGTCCTAAACTTTTAGAGCCGTTTTGAGGGCCGAAATGACATTTTTTTTTGCAATGTACCACCAACTATTTTGTATTCAAAATTTTCTTTTTTGTTGTAGTCCTCGGAGATATCTTTCCAACAAGCTATCATGCATGTCAAACAGAGATAATATGACCAAGTCGTGACCCCAAGAAGTTGGTTGTCCAATTCACCCCAAATTGGGCCCATAAACTCTTGGTGTCCCATTTCCTCGGGTTTAGAGTTTTGGTTGTTTGGGGTTTGTTCTTATTGTTCAATAACGAAAAGACTCTTGAGACTCACTGTAACACAGTTCGGAGGCATGTAGCCACCACATCTCTTCTTAGAGATAAGCTACCATTGTCCGAGCTAGTATTATTTCCATTCTATTTGTAAGAATATTTTAGTATTTGATATTGATGAAATGAAGTGTTATTTCTACTACATCTTTGTATTTATGGTTATATCTGTAATTTTTTGCATTCCTGTTTAAATTCGGATTAGTGTTATCTGAGCAGTCTTCTCTTTCTCTGTTTACGTTTGCATGTCCCCAATGAGGTTGGCATATAAGGAGTTAGGGCTTGAACTGGTCGAACCTTTGCAAGACGAGCCTCAAAAATTCCGATGTCTTCGAATGGCGGATGAAAAAGAAGACAAGGGGGTAGGAGATCCTATCAAAATATTGCTTGAGGGAGCCCTCAAGCAACAAAGGAATCCAATGATGGACAACTTTTCCCAGATCCTTAAGAAGCTACACAAGGATGACACATCTACTTCTGGTAGTTACTCTGGAAGTGTCACACCCTTTAAGGTATAAGTTAGCTTTGAAATTCCCATATTTGAGGGTTAGATAGATGCAGACATTGTAGATAAATGGTTAAATCTGCTAGAAGGATATTTTTTTGTTCATGATTTTTCCAGTTGGGAAAATATCACCTTTGCACTTCTCAAAGAAGCCCCCCACGTCAAGGACTGGTGGGAAACCTATTGTGAGCAAAAGTATGAAAGTGTGAACTCACTGTTTTCCGCCACACCCACTTGGAACTCATTTCAGGATGCCACCAAGCAGCAGTACTACCTTGTTAGGAGATATGAGGATAAATACATAAAGTGGATAACACTGTGATAGGGAAGGGACCAGGATGTGTTTGAGTTTACCAATGTATTTCATACCCTTCACACGAAGTTGGGTATCAAGGATTCTAAGAAGAATTTGGTTCTCAAATACCTTTGCTTCTGGAACAGGTACATCTAGGACGAGATGGAATTCCTAGACATTTCCTCGCTCGGCACAACATACCGGTATGCAGTCAAGATTGAACAAAAGTTTAAACAGAAGAAGCAAGACTTTGGATTTATGAATCCGAAGCAAGGGAAAGGTGCCCCCAAACTGCAGAACAAAGGATAAAACCAAGACGGGCTGGCCAAGGACAACCCGCCAAAGCCGCAAGCAAAGAAAAATGCCACGAAGCTGAAGAAGGACATGGGAAAGTGGTGTTAGTTACATAAGAGCTCCAATCACAACACAAGTGAATGTCTAGCCAAGTAGTCACTGGTGGCCAAGCTAAAGGCTTCAGAGTCAGATGCATGTTACGACTCTGATTTAGAGCCCAACAAGGGGAATGATAAAGGGAAGAAAAATATTGATGCAGAGCCCAACACCATCATTGCCGCCACGAAGATCTAGAAGGAGGATCCAGAAGATCCAGAGTAGGAGGAGTGCTTCTTCCACTCCTAGATGTGGGTAACGGGTTCCCCACTATAGTTCATTGTCGACTGCGAGAGCTAAAAGAACCTCATTTTGGAAGAGGTTATGAGCGACTGGGATTGTCGACCACAAAAAATCGATAACTTTACACCATCTGGTGGCTTCACCAAGGATGAGATCTTCACATGAGCTATTAGTGCCACCTTCCATACAAAATCAATCCCTACACGGATGAGGTATTATGTGAAATTCCTCCCCTTGATGTTTGTGATGTATTATTAGGCTAACCATAGTTATGGAAGTGACATGTTGTGTATGAGTCAAGGCCTTGTGTTGTTATTGTTACTTTGGGAAATAAGTTATATAGGATACCAGAGGTAGCACTACCTACCACCATCTCTTTGATTACTACAAAACAATGCAGTAAGCTCATTTCCAAAATTGAGAAATTTGTTTTCCTAATGATATGCCCTCAATTAAAGAGAAGACGGTGGCCACGACCTCCAGACAGGGCGCCTCTAGATGACAACAACAGATGGAGAAGATCATGGAGGAGTACGAGGACATCTTCACCTCCCCCACAAGGGTGCCTCTGCATTGCTAGGTCAAGCCATTGATCTGACCCCAAGTGCCCCACTACCCAATGCACTAACCTATCGGTGCTCCATTCAGGATAATGATGAAATTAAGAGGTAGATTTAGGAGCTCCTGTTGAAAGGTCACATCCGTCTAAGTTCATCACCCTATGGGAGCCCAACCATGTTGCTATAGAAGAAGGATGGGACTTGGAGACTTTGTATTAACTACCGGGTGTTGGACAAGATCACTCTCTAGAATAGGTACCTAATCCCATAGATTGATGACCTTCTAGACCAACTAAAGGGGCCAAAATATTTTAGCAAGATCGACTTGAAGTTCGGCTATTACTGGGCACCAATTGAACCCTTCGATTTGTGGAAGGCTACCTTCAAAGCCAAGGAGGGCCTTTTCGAATGGTTGGTTATGCCTTTTGGGTTGACAAATTCTCCTGAAACCTTCATGAGGTTAATGGATGACATCTTGTAGCCATTCACCAACTCATTTCTAGTGGTATACTTAGAAGACATCCTGATCTTTAGCCAGAGTTGGGAAGAGAACCTCCACCACATCTGACATGTTCTCCAAACACTGCGACAACACAAGTTGTGTGCCAATTTGGAGAAATGAACTTTTGGTGTGACCTAGCTTCAGTGTCTAGGATACATTATTGATGAAAAAGGGGTGCATCTGGATCCAGCCAAGACCCAAGTCATTCGAGATTGGCTAGCCCCAACCACTCTGATAGAACTCTGTAGTTTTCTAGGTCTTATCGATTTCTACCACATGTTCATGTTAGGATTCTCTCATATCACTTGGCCCTTGAGTCAAGTCACCAAGAGAGGAGTGAAATAAAAAATATTTTGGTCTAAATCTCAACTGAAGACATCCATAGAGTTGAGACCTACCTCTTCTCTGCACTAGTGCTCACTTTACCAGACTTGCAACAACCATTTGAGATCAAGATAGATGCCTCTGACTATGCAATTAGGGAATTCCTTACTCAACAGGGACATCTAGTGGAATATCATAGTGAGACACTTTTAGACACAGTCCGGAAGTATCTCACTTATGACAAAGAGATGTATTCCATTATGCAGGCTTGCAGACAATGGAAGCATTACATGTTGGGAAAGGAAACGTTCATACAGATAGACCATTGACCCTTGTAGTTCATACAAATGCAAGGGAAGTTGCAGAGTGATCACCATCAAAAGTGGTCCACATACCTGCAGCAGTTCCATTTGAATACCAAGTATAAGAAGGGTATCACCGATAATGTTGCAAACTGCCTCACCTGACCATCGATCATGGCATTAACCACCATGCTCAACTCTTATGGGAACGAGACTTATAATTGGTCACTTCTCTAAAAAAGAGACCTAGAGTTTGACCACACATACCAGATGCTCTTAGAGGGTCAACAAGTTCCATATTTTCACCTCTGAGATGCTCTCCTATGCCACTTGGGACACTTTTGTGTTCCTTCAAGTGAGCGAGCCAAGATTATTTTCGAAGCACACTATAGTCATGCTGAAGGGAATTTTATGGTCGAGAAAATAGTGGTAGTACTACAAAATTTCCACTGGATAGATCTTTGATAGGATGTCGTGAAGTACATTAGATCCAACATTGCTTGTGCCATTGCTAAACCGACCATGAAGAAGAAAGGCTTCTATACTTTGCTACTTACCCCTAGTTGACCTTGGGAATGCATCTCCATTGATTACATTTCAGGCCTTCCTTCTACTAAGCATGGCAACAACTGTGTTTTTGTGGTTGTCGACAGATTATCGAAGATGTCCATTATGGAAGCCTGCAAGAAGAATATCACAGTAGAGGCCAGTACTAAACTCTTCTTTGAATGAGTGTGGGTACACTTTGGGATCCCACATTCTATCATCTTAGATGGGGACAGTAGGTTCCTTAGTACATTTTTCTCTAGTATCAGGTGGATGCTGGACACCAAGCTCACTAATTCCACAACTTTCCATCCCCAGACTGATGGCTAGACAGAGGTTGTCAACATGATGATTGTACACATTCTATGCATGTACAACTTAAAGAATCCATGTACATCGGATGAGAGCCTTTCCTATGTCCAACATAGCTATAACTAGGCTCTCCATAGCTCGATTGGACACAACCCTTTTCAGGTGGGCTTGGGATTCCAGCCACTATGTCCCATTAATGTTGCTATACCATTTGTAGCTGCTCAGGCAGATTTGGCTCATGTGGCATTATCAGAGCCTATCGTAAACTCAAACTACTCTGATATGGTCCTTACACCATTACCAAGGCTGTGGGTGACAATGAATTTGATCTCAACATTCCCCCATTCCTTGGCCGACACCTAGTGTTCAATGTGGACCACCTTCAACCATACTTCCCACCATTGTTGGACACATCAGACATTAAAGAATAATTCACACCTACAGAATTGAATCCAAATTGCATGGAGAAAGACAAAACCGATCGGATCATGGACACGCAGATCAAGAACCCTCACCAGTAGAAGATCCTACTGTATCGAGTTGTCAAAGCAGGCCAACTCCTTCACTAGGGCAAGTGGATCACCAGGGACCAAGTTTAGTAAAAGCTTCCTCATCTCATGGGAGAACTCAACGCAATGGACCATTGCTTCCTAAGGGGGGAGGAATGATCGAGGTGGATATTGGTGGCCACCTTCCAATTCCACTTGGACCCCCACCATTGTTTCTTTTAGTTTTTCAGTGTCCTTAATTGTAGCATAATTTACTACTTTTAGCAGTTTTTTTGGGTCTTAAGCTTCTGGAGCTGTTTTGAGTCCCTAAACAACATTTTTTTTTGGAAATATACCGTGAGCAATATTGTACCTAAAATCATGTTTTCTATTGTATTCCTTGGAGAGATATTTCCAACGGGTTATCATGTGTGTCAAACAGAGATAATATGACCAAGTTGCAACCTTAGGAAATTGGTTGTCCAACTCACCCCAACAGGGCCCATAAACTCTTGTTGTTACATCTCCTTGGTTTAGGGTTTTGGTTGTTTAGAGTTTTCTCGTATTATTCAATAATAAAAACACCCTTGAGCCTCATTTTAATGTAGTTCAAAGGCATGTAGCCGCCACATCTCTTCTCAGAGATAAGCTATCATCAGCTGTGCTAGTCTTATTTCCATTCTGTTTGTAAGCATATTTCAGTATTTGATATTAATGAAATGAAGTGTTGTTTCTACTCCATCTTTGTATTTATGGTTATATCTGGAATTTGTTGCATTGCTATTTAAATCTAGAACAACTAGAGGGGCAGGTCGAGGTCATGGATCAAAGATAATATCAAATGAATCGGAGCAAGTCCATTATTCATATCGTGGTATGTACATATATATGTGTGTGTGTGTGTGTGTGTGTGCGTGCACGCGCACACACGTGTGCATGCATTTACTTAAATGATAATAAGTAGAATAATATGTATGTATACATATATATTGAGTTTATTTTTTATTTTTTTAGATGCTTCATGCACTATGTTGTCGTGTGACAGTGGTCAACATCATTTTGGTAAATTATATAAAAAAAAAATATGTTAAAACAAATTTGTACATGTAAATGAATTGTATGTCAATATTTGTGTACATGTCTATCTTGCATACATGTATGAATACATTTGTTCATATGTTTTTATACTTATGTAATTTTATATATTGATCTAGAGGGTGAAAATGTTGGTCCAAGTAGACATAAGCGAAGTCGGATAGTTCAAGAAGAAGTCCAGATTCCAGCTACCACTTATCCATCTAATATTCCACATGAGCTTCCTTGGGAGACAAACTTCCAAAAATGCACATTACAGAAGTGTAAAAGTCATTATTGTAAATTGAGGAAAGACCTTGGGAACTTGGATCTCCCTATAGAGAGTAGAGAAAGATTAGAAATAGTTGTTTACTCTCTGAGCTCATTTCTTGATATTTACGAGAAGCTTCGGCCAATCACAAATTCATTTATAGATATGATGAGGCATAGAAAGGAAGCAGTGTTGGCTCTTGATAAATGGGTCGAGGTCAGTAAAAAGGTTACAAAATAAAATGAAAAATACATGTTTAATTTCAAAGAAGGGCCGAAAAGAAAGATGCTGAAGGGCAATATTTCAAGCACCCTGATAGAGCTAGCCATTTGTATGATAGGTTCCTTGCAGCATACGAAAAGATTCCATGGAATGACAAGGTTCCAATTTATTTTGAAAAATTCTTTTATGCATAATTCTTTTTGAATATGAAGCTCGATTATAATGACATTCCATCTGAATATTATGATACTGGGAAAGGTCAGTTATATTATAGTAAGGGCGCATTACGTGATATTAAATTACCTGGCCCCCAGCCACCTTTGGTACCAAACCTCCTCTTCTAGTAATTTTGTGGTCAGAGATGGATTCCACTTCTCAAATTGGTCGATAAGGAAGGGATGCCATTGTAGACAACATACAAAGTGTATTGACTGGAATTGATATCTGTCTAAATCGGAAAAGAGCACGAGATAATGCACATGCTAATTTTGTATATAAAATAGATGAAGAGATAGATAATATGAATAATGCAGGCCTTAAAGCATATGAAAAGGATTGTCGTAATGGTTGGCAATTCGTAATTGTTCACGAAGAGGGTGTGGGATCATTATTTGTTAATGGTGAGGGTGGATATTTTAATGCAATTTGTAATTAATGTGTTAATGTCGATTCACATACATTTTGTTACTTTTTTCAAATATAATCTAACACAAATGTATCATATGTTCACCAGTTTCATTTAACTTGTTTGTTGAACGAAAGGTTTTGATAATTTCGTGGTCCGAGGTTAAGGTTCCAATGAAGATATTGCGAGAGAAGTTAGTTTTTTTGAAGAGTTCATGTTGATGCAATTATTATTCTACTTTTATTATATTGTTATATTGTGAAGACATATTTTTAAAAGAAATAATTATGTATATATAATTAAATTTTAACAAATTTCGATTCCGACTGATGTTTTGGGCATAGCGCCACCCTCTTCCTCCATATTAGGGCATGTGCAACAAGTATTTAATATTTCACTTATGTTTTGTTATAAATTGAAGTGCAAGTTTCAATAAAAAATGGCATATATTTATCTTGTAGTTTTAAAATTTTGGAATTTTAAGTTTGTGGAGATGATTTCCATTCTTCAGGGACTTTAGCGATGGAGTCGACGATGAGGATAAGATCATCTAAATTATTTGAAAAAGTTGTGTAACAATTTATTTAATATTGCGAGTTTATTATTTTGATGTGCAATTTAATTTTTTTTAATATATACATGTACATGTATTGTACAGGCATCTAGGAGGGCACAATGCATGGTGAACACCGAAAGGGAACAATGGAGGGGGAACACCACGAGGTATTGCATGGAATTTGAAACTTTTTATAATTTTTGTTTTGATAATTACATTCTCATTTAACATTAGAACATTAAAATTTAATTTCAAAGTACATAATCTTATGTATATACGCAATTACACATGTTGTGCAAGGAACCCATGATTCTGATGAGAGCACGAGGAGGTTGATAGATTATGTATTTTAGCGTGATTCTCTAAGTTGATGAAACTTTTTATTTGATAGTCTTTTTATGCTATATTTACTTTTATCATGATATAAATTTTGGACATATTTAAAATAAAACTCTTTATTATGAATTGAAGCATCTTATTATTTGAAAACTTTTTATTATATATTTACTTTTATAACGATATAAATTTTGGACATATTTTAAACCTTGAACTCTTTATTATGATTTTATACATGCTACTTTTGAATTTTATGTACATTTTGCATGATGTATGGTTTGATGCTTAAAACTCGATTTTACATATTCAAATTCATGAATGTGTAGCAATGAAAGTAAATTTGCATTTAGTTGGTACATTTTGCATTGAATTCTTCTTATAATGTTACTAGATGATTCTTAGGTTTTGTTTAAAGTTGTTTTGTCAAGTTATTTAAAATGTATCTATTAAAATTGGAAATTACAAAATGTGGGGTCTACATTTTGCATTTGAATGAATATTGTAATTGGGTGTAGATGTCTAAAACAATGATAACTTAAAATTTCATTATAAAATATGCTATGTACATTTTGCATTAATGTATAGAAAGGTTACTATGGATGTGAGTTGATAGTTAACTTTTAATATAAAGTTGTTTGAATACAAAAACATAAGTTAGATAAAATTTCATTATAAAACATGGCCCACAATTTTCATGATGCATGCATGGTTTGATTATTTTAAAGATTTACGTATTTTCATTTAGTTGGTACATTCTGAATTTAATCATTCCTATAATGTTAGTAAATGATTTGTATGTTTTGTTTAAAGTTTTTTTTTCTTGAGTTATTTAAAATGAATCTATTAAAATTGCAAATTACAAAATGTGAGGTCTACATTTTGCATTTGAATGAATCTTATAATTCAGTGTAGATGTCTAAAACAAAGATAACTTAAAATTGCATTATACAATATGGTATGTACAATTTTCATTCATATATAGAAAGGATACTATGGATGTTGGTTGATAGTTGACTTTTATTATAAAGTTGTTTGAATGCACAAACATAAGTAAGATAAAATTGCATTATAAAACACGTCCCACAATTTGCATGATGCATGCATGGTTTGATGCTTTTAAATGTTTTGCATATTTTCATTTAGTTGGTACATTTTACATTCAATCATTCCTATAATGTTACTAGATTATTCCTAGGTTTTGTTTAAAGATGTTTTGTCTTGAGTTATTTAAAATGGATCTATTAAAATTGCAAATTACAAAATGTGAGGTCTACATTTTGCATTTGAATGAATCTTATAATTCGGTGTAGATGTCTAAAACAAAGATAACTTAAAATTGTATTATAAAATATGATAGCTGCATTTTTTATTCATGTATAGAAAGGATACTATGGATGTTCGTTGATAGTTATCTTTTAATATAAATTTGTTTGAATGCACAATCATAAGGTAGATAAAATTTCATTATAAAACATGGCCCACAATTTGCATGACACATGCATGGTTTGATGCTTTTAAAGATTTTAGATATTTTCATTTAGTTGGTACATTTTGCATTCAATCATTCCTATAATGTTAGTAGATGATTCCTAGGTTTTTTTTAAGTTGTTTTCTCTTCAGTTATTTAAAATTAATCTATTAAAATTGCAAATTGCAAAAGGTGAGGTCTAAAACATTGATAACTTAAAATTGCACTATAAAATATGGTATGTACATTTTGCATTCATGTATAGAAAGGTTAGAGTAGATATCAGTTGATAGTTAACTTTTAATATGAAGTTGTTTGAATGGATGAACATAATTTAGATAAAATTGCATTATAAAGCATGGCCCATAATTTGCATGATGCATGCATGGTTTGATTCTCTTAAAGGTTTTATATATACTTTAAGTTCATGAATATTTACAAACGAAAGTAAAATTGCATTTAGTTTCTACATTTTACATTCAATCATTCCTATACTGTTAGTAAATGTTTCTTAGTAAATGGCTCAACCAACCACAATCACAAGTTAACAGAGAAGTAACAATGTAGTATACATCACAAATTAAAAAAGTAGTAAATTCTCAATACAGGTCTACCTAATAGGCAATATACATATAAATTTGTAACTCAATACAAGAAACAATGAGTATCGCTTTAACATCATCACATTCTTAAGAATGTATAGCTTAAGAGTGCACAAAAAGAAATGCTAACAATGTACTTGAACTCTATGTTCTCAAAGATGAATCCAAGCAGAATAAATTGTTGGGCAGTTCAATTAAAAAATTCTAATGGAATGTGATCTTCAATGATTTATTCATGGTCAACTTTTGACATTCTCCATTTTTTAATTTTCAATTGTTATTCGGATTGAACTTATATCAAATTTATGTGTGTTGCAGACACCAAGTGACTATATTAACAAATTATGACATTGGGTTGATAGTATTGAAAGTAAAAATTACCTAATTTGTTGAGTTTCTTGGAAAAAATAACCTTTTAGCACAAGATTTGGGAACTACGACAACTTTCCAATTTTTTATCAAACCACCAGAAAAAAATCTATATTATTTTGGGTTTGGTCCTCAGATCTCATCCAACATCTGTAGCACAATATAATTCACACTCTAGGTATCCCGCTATTCCTTCAAATTTTGATCTGTAGAAGAAAATCCATGTAGGAAGATCTGATGTTACAAGATTTCACATCCTTCCTTCATCCACCATCATCTTAAACTTGAGGCTTCAAGGAGGATCCCTTAAACTGTTACAAAGTATTTTGTCATGCCTCCTACACTTCCCTATGACATACCCTGAAGTGCCCATAACATGATCATTAGACAGTATACTCATCAATATATACAATTCAGATCCCTTCTTTAACTTTGCTTGGAAAATATCTAGAGCTTTCCGTGAAGAAATAGCTCATGAAACCCTAAATTGAGAATCATCACCTTATGGATCTCAAAACCGTGATGATCACCTATTACACCTTGTTAAGCTAGCGATGGCATCACTCTTTTCTCTCTCATACTCAAAATGGTTTCAAAAAGGAATTTTTCCCAAAGAGGATGAGAATCTTCATTATCTAGAAGCTTTCAGAGCGACGAGCTGGAGGTGGTTTCGTATAGATGAGGTTGAATCCTCCTAATTTGACCTCTTGGTCTCATCCCTATGAGCTACCTCCTTAATATGTGGGCCTAATCTTATCTTTGGAGGAGGTCTAACTCCCTCTCCTAGCCTATAAATTCCCCCTCTACCATTCCCAAATGGTTGATCTATGTCCATTTTCACCCCTAGGTTGAGCTTGAGCTTAGAGGTTATTCATTAGACTTGGAGAAGGAGTTTTCGAGAGTTTCTTGGCTTGGACTTAAATTACCACTTAAGGAGAGCCTTTCAACATCAAGGCTATGGTTGTAATATTCCCCTTTATTCTTTAAATAAAAATACAATTGTTGGTTCATCTTCCCAATATATATGTTCATGTATTTATTTGTTTGGGATTCTTTAATCAACTAAATAGATTATTATTGGATTTTCTATTGGTTTTGGCATGATTTGTTGTCTCTTGGTTGTTTGTGCATGTACATAAGCACTGAAAGAAGAAGGAACAAGACCTTGACACAAGAAATTTGAGGATTTGAGCAAAGGAAATCGGATTAGCATCAGAGCAAGGTAGGACTTCTCTCTTGTTCTAGTCTTCAATCATAATCTAGGAAGATGTCTAGTTGATTGTCCTCTCAAGTTGCTAGACCCACTCATTGGGCTAGAGGAATCATCTTTGTCTGTAGAGAGGATTAACCTTGTCAACAAAATGGTGACTCCACTGGGGAACCTATGACCCTTTCCTTCCTTTCCTTCACCTTGTCTTTTGACGAGTTTGGTCAACCATTTATTTTTGGATTTCATTACTTGCTTGTAGTCATTGTCATTGCCTGGTAGACGTCTGAAGATTGGTAACT
Organism: Pinus taeda; assembly: GCA_000404065.3. NCBI lineage: Eukaryota > Viridiplantae > Streptophyta > Pinopsida > Pinales > Pinaceae > Pinus > Pinus taeda. The sequence continues at coordinate 171,898 of APFE030419630.1, read as the reverse complement.
TGAGCTATTTTTGAAAATTTTAGATTTCTTAGTCCTTTTCCTTGATGATCATAGATATGAGCCTGATAGTCATGATGATATCATGGGTTTTATAGTTACAGTAGCGATGATCACTACTTTAATGCTAACACTTGCAATGATTGTAGAAAACATAGAAATTTAGGGTTTTCTTTTTTATTTTCGGTTTCAGTTGTCTTCTCCTTGTGATTTACCAATTCATTTGTTCATTGACTCTCTCATTATCTGTCTGTAATTTATTTTTAACTTGGCTTGAGTGTTCTTGAAGTTTGATTAGCCTTTGAGGGTTCTATGACTTCTATGTCAACCTCAGTACACTTGTCAGTCGTCTGATCAGAGATCGATTGCCTGTGTTAAAAATTATTTGTGTGTTTAGACCTGCTTTTGGATTACATTTTGTTCTTGTGACTTAAGTTGTTTTCATTAGAGGATATATTGAAAGTTTCTTAAGCCTCATTTGACAAGTGATAGATTAAAAATCTATTGTCTCTTTGGAATCAAAAGAAAGTGTTTGTTTTGAAGTTGTTTATGCTTCAAACTGAGAGTGAAAGTGCTATTCTTTTTCTAGTTTTCGGAACATTTTGCATTGCATTCGAATCATTGACGTGAAATTTATTTTCATGCTACTTTATTTGCTTGCATTCTCTTTCCCTTTGCACTAGATTACATTTATTGCATTTTGAAAAGAGAGAAAAAATCATCATTATATCTTAGAGATTTTGCTTTAAGATTTGTTTTGGCATTGCATTTACTTATCATATGAAAGATTAGATTTCATATTTTTGCATTTGAAGATGGTCATAGACGCATATTTCATTTGGTTTTATGTATTATTTGAGTGATTTTGTTCCCTACGTAGCTAGCCTTCATCGAATTGAAAGATTTCATTTCATCATCTAGTTTGCATTTTACGAAGAAGAAACATCATTAGGGCCTTGAAATTGAGAAATAATTAAAATATCATCTTTAAAAAATATCAATTAACTTAAGGAGCATTTGAAATGTTAACAATCATATCTAGTGGTCTAGGTTAGAGACATGTTTCAACGTCTTTAAAACCTAGCAGTTTTTGTTAGCTTCAACATTAGACAGTGTTAGCACGGACTTGTGCTCTCCGTACGTCACGTATATAAAGGGAGACCCCTCTAGGTTGAAATCCTTTATCCATAGGAATTTGAGTCTACTTCCCTATAAATGTGATACATTGAGCATATAATTCAGGGAGATTTCCTACACATACGTCAAGTCCTTGGTCAATTTATTGAATTAGGTGCATATTACAGTTCATTATTACTTGGTGCTCCTTTTACTTATATTCACCTGGGTAGTCATTTGATCTTTTCTGACTCTTTAAATTGAAAATATCATCAAGCATCTTGTCCTTTAACACTCGTAAAACCATTTAAAGAAACTAGATTCACCTTTTTGCGCTTTTTTTGACTCTCAAAAGATGAAAAAGCAATGTTCTTGTTCCTAAAATATAATTGCCCATGGTCAACATGTCATCCCAAGCAATTGCTTCTTAGACCAAATTGAGTAATTCTTTGTTAATTTCAAGACTGTTAAAGCCTTAATCATATTGTTTCCTTTCCTTTTTTTTGTTGAGGGGAAATCATTATGGCTAAACAATTGAGTCCATCTCATAGTTCCCCTTCATTATCTGATACTGAAGGGTCCTCCCAAGGAGTTCATCTGAAACTTCCTCAGTTGCTTGAGGATGAAGGTGTTGAACTTGGAATTGTTCCAAGTATCCAACCTTTGTCTTCTCGCCCACCTCCATCAGATTCTTGGTCACCACAAGCATCTGATCCAGATTCCTCTGATAATCCCATTCGAACACCCGAGAGTTCGTGGACTCTAGAAAGTCCACGAAGGCTAGTTCTTTAACCACCGAACATGTTGTTGGATCTTGTTGTGATATCTCTATAGCATCTGTACAATCCATACGATTGGCCCGATATTCCTTTGGAGTTGTCTCCTTGTACATCTCCAGTTACTCATCACCAGTTGTTTCTATCTATGCAGTCAGAAGGTGAGATCCCAGTCTCCTCTCCGACTCATTCGGAAGTTTCCGCTACCCACACTCCTCATGTAGATGATGAGCACAGATACGAGATCCCTCAAAAAGGCTTACCTTATATGGGAAGAGTCTCGTATCTCCATTATCCTAAGTTTAGAGAGCCCATATTGCCACATGTTTATACCTCTCTAGCTCAGTTGGTTTTGGGCACTCCTAGTGCCTCGTTATTTTATCAGAACCCCATTCGGTCTTTTGGTGCTATGCCTACATCAGGTCCGTTTGTTCAGAACATGACCTCTTGACTGATTGTACAAACTATAGTCACTTCAGTTCCAGTTCAACGTACCATCCCTTCTCAACCTGTCTTATCATTTCGACCGGCTCTTCTACTTCAACCAATAGTGTCAGGTCAGGCCTCAGTAAGTTCTTCTATCACTCTAGGGAGTGGACAAACTGTGCCACCACCTGGGGTGCAAGATATGAATATCCCCATGATGTCTGGCGAAACCAATGTGAGTGGATTACAAACTCACATGGTTGGAATGAATCAACCCTTTTACAGTGCTATGCCTAACCGTGTTGGTCCATCTGGGTCAGGTAATGTCCAATACCAGTAGCCATATATGGCTTACGTCCCATTCCAACCAGGTTATGTCCGATATGGTTTGCAAGCTATTGTAAATCCACCTTAAGTTGCTCAAGATGGGCCTTATGTTTAGCCTGGTTGACCCACTGTGCCTGGTGGATATGGCCAAATCCAATTCGGCAACTATCAATACCCTTAGGGTATCACCCCAAGAACTGTTCAGATACCCTTGCAGCAATAAGGACAATCTTCACAGCAACAAGGGAAATCTTTGCAACAATAAGGGAAATATTTACAGCAGCAAGGGAAATCATTCTATCATCAAGGACAACTACCACAATTGCAAGGGAAACCTTTGCAATAGTCACAACAAACTTTGTAGCTGTAGACACAGTTTTTTCAGCAATCCTACCAAACTTTGTCCTCGCAAGGCCAACCTTTGCAGCCGTAGGGTTAACCTTGACAGTAGCAAATCCAACCATTGCAGAAACAAGGTCAGCCTTGGGAGCCTCAAGCCTTATATGTGTATCAGCAATGTCAGCCTTTGTAAGTTGAAGGTCAACCCCTACAATAGCAGGTTCAAAACCCTTATGTCCAGGTTCAGTAGGTTCAACAGCCTTATAACTCGTATGCCGCATAAAATGCCCATCAACGGCCTATGGGAGGGTAGTATCAAACCTACCAAGGAAAAAATCCTCCTTATGGGCAAGGTAACCCTTAGTGGGGACAAAATCTGCCACTATGGGGAAAAACCCTTACCAACAAGGATGGAATCAACAGTTTGGTTCTCCTCAAAGGCCCTATGTGCCATTTAATACACAATTGCCTTTCTTGGCTCTGTTGGAGCTACCGAATGTTTCCAGGCTCATGAATGATCCCATTCTTCATTCGCCATACTAGCTTCCAGCTCCATCGAAGATTTCGAGCGATTGCCACAAATTCAAGGGAAAAGAGAAGGAGGATCCACAAACCCATGTGATGACATATCATGTCTAGTGCTCCTCTAATTCATATTTCAGTGATTCTATCCATCTTCGATTTTTCTAAAGGACTCTCACAAGTGTTGCCACCAATTCGTACATCGAATTGCTTTGAGGTAGCTACGGTGACTTCAACTCTCTCACTATGGATCTTCTCACTCACATCCACCCATTTGCTTACTCACTAAAGAAAGACAGCGCAACCAACATGTCTGATCATATCCATGAATGGAGACATTGGTGTCGCCTCATCAAGTTTTAGATTTCTGATGAGTTGTTGACAGAATGGTTCACAATATCACTCGTCAGCAAAATTGCTAAGGACATAGCCATGGGTGGATGTGTTATTGAGTAGAAAGCTATCACTGTGCTTAGTATTTAGACCTAGTTTATTTGCAATCTAGCACATTGTATGAGATGTTACCTAATACTCCGAGACCATCATTGGATATGACAACATCAAAGTATCTGGATACACCACCTATTGATGGTGTCATTGGTTCAGTGTCTCAGACTCCTGTGAAAGCTTGTTCGAAGCAGAAATCAGTCTCGAAGGCTGGTTCCAATAATCCCTCTAAGAATTCATCCAGTCCTGCTAAAACCTCTGAGGTTCATGCTGTCTAGTTTATCACAGTAGATAAATCCTCTAAATGTAAAAATAAAGGAAAAGGTAAAGCCAAAGTTGATTACCCAAAACAGGACCCGCCTAAATTTTTTATTGATGGCACTTCTCGAAGAAAGCTGAAATCTCGTTGCCTCATCTGTGAGGAGGATCATTACACTAAATATTTTTCCTGATGATCTGAATTTGGTCACTTTCTAAAAGGGACTACGATTGTCTTAAAAGAACCCTTACCATCACAACAAACCAAATTGGTAGACCAACCACACTCTTGTGCTTCTTCAGGTTTCCAATTGTTCATGATGCAAGGTTGATCACCTATCTCTATCACTACTCGAGCCAAGGATTATCAAGCTACATCTAAAAAGACCATGGATAAAGTAGCCAATGATGCTCCTTTTACTTCTACTCCATCCTCTATTGGTCCACTCCATTTCGAGTGCCCTAACGTTGAGTCCATCGTCCGACCACCCCCTTAAGGTGTTCTTTAGAAGTCATCTTTCAATCCAAATTCTAGATTTGTGCAACATTACAATATTGTTGAGGATTTAGCTCAGGTGCCTTCGGCGATGTCTACCTTGGGGTTTCTTCATTCCTGTTCAACACAACAAAAGTCACAGCTATCTACTATAAGTGCTATCGATCCTTCTTATCTGAGTCTAATTAATTTTGATATAGAGAATCATGTACCTCTTCTTCCTCATCATATCACTTTTCTGATCCAGGTCCTTATCAAAGTAAAGAAAATTCATCAAACGATTACTGATGAAGGTGCCTCGACTTGCATCACGTCAGTTTCGTGTTGGAAATCCATTGGCTCTCCTCCTCTTAACCAATCTTTGAACACTATGGACGCATTTGATCACAAAGGCTCTTTACCATATGGTATTATCATGCACTTACTGATTACATTATAAGGCAAGAATGTTATATTATAAGTAGAAGTTGTGGATGCCAATCTCAACTATAACCTTATTCTCGGGTGAGGCTAGACTCACACCATGTTTTGTGTGGTGTCTTCTTTGTTCCGCGTACTACATTTTCCTCATTAAGGAAAAATAGTCATGGTTTATCAACTATCTTTCTTTTCTTCTGGTTTGTCCAATGATAACATTCCTTATGTGGGCAATACTGAGATTCCTTACAAAAGTGTGGGTGCAAATCTCTTCAAAGGCTATGCTTTAATGGGTATTTTTAATCTCCCACATCCACATGCTCATTCAGTTAATATGATCTCAGATTCCATAGATCCTTGGATTATCCCTTTTGAAGATCAAATAGACTCATTTGGTGATGCTATGCCTTTAAGTCCATTGGAGATAAATTATCAAGAAATTGTTTTAGCTTCGATGACTGCTTCAGAAAGTCATATTGTCTTCAGTATGAACTTGGATGTTTATGTGCCATCCCCTGGCTTGGTTCTTGGGATTCTCCAAATTCTTTGAAGAAGACATTCCCCACTGGCGAGAGTATCGTGGAAGTCATGTCCCTTGAGGAAGTTCCAGGGAACGGTCTACATCATTGTTCTTCCTTTCTCCCACACCTTGAGGAGATCCCTTCTTGTCTTGAAGTGTATGTTTCCCATCCTTTTACACCTCCATTTTGAACACCTATTTAGGTACATATAATTTTTTCAGAGGGTAATATGGGAAACATCACTGCTACGATGCCTATTGACATTTCTATTAAATTGGGAATTGTCGAGAACATCTGTATAGGGGTTTCTTATTCTCCAAATGAGATCAATATCTATACTCAGATTTTTAAAGAAGCTAACTAGGTCATAAATGATTTCCACTCTGATGCCTGTGGTGGTCATATGTATGAATATGTCGCTTCTCAGAAGATCCTCTAACCTAGTTATTTTTGGCGTTCTATCTTCAAAGTTTGCATTCTAGCTATCTAAAAATTCCATGAATGCTAGATTTTCAACCACAAACAATGCACCCCACCTGAACCCCTACACTTAGTTATTAGCGTTAGCCCTTTTTCCAAATGGGACATTTATTTCATGACATGTAAGCCTCACTCGACTGGGGGGCATGGTTCTATCATTGTCATCGTCGACTATTTTACGAAACGGGTCGAGGCGAAGCCTACATATAATGTTGAAGTTATTACAGCCATGGTGTTCCTCTTTAGCCACATTATAGCACGTTTTGATGTCCCTCAAGATATCGTGACTGAACATGGATCACATTTTCATTAGCACCTGATGGTATATTTAACTGCTCAGTTGTGCCTTTTCCATGATAGCTTGACTCCATATTATCCAGAGGCCAATGGCCATGTTGAAGTAGTGAATAAGGCATTGATTACTATGCTTCAGTGTACCGTTGGGAATCACATAAAATATTGGCACTTAATGATTTTCTCAACTCTTTGGGCTTATCGAACCTCTCCTAAGACGACCACTGGATTCGCTCCGTTCCAGTTGGTGTACAGTTTAGAGGCAACTCTTCCAATTGAATGTGAAATCCCTTCACTTAATCTAGCTATCAAACTTTTTCCAAATAGCTCACCCGAAGAGGAGTGGCTATTATATCTTGAGAGATTCAAAGAGACTCATCGTATCACTGTGATGATTATCGAAGCTTAAAAGAAATGAGTCAAAGCTCATTTTGACCAAATAGTTTCTACTCACAATTTTGCGAAAGGTGACTTGGTCCTTCTTTATGATCAAGCCAACGATAATTTGGGGGTAGGCAAGTTCGAACCTTAGTGGGATGGGCTCTAGATTGTCAAGCATGTCTTATAGAAATGTTCCTATGAGCTATGTGATTATGAGGGAAATGCATTGTCACGGCCCCGTAATGGGTTGTATCTTAAAAAGTATTATGCGTGAAATTCGTATGATAATTTTTGTACATTAGTGTGTTAATTCATTAGTGTGTGTTTTGATTTTTGGTGTGTTTGTTTTCTTTGCAGACATATGTTTTTATGCTTACGCTATGTTCCACTCAGTTTGCCGATGTCATCAGGTCATTACATTGGTTTTTCTAATGGTACTTGTTCTAGCACACTGAACCTTTCTTCCACAACATGGGTACTCTATGACCCTAATGGCAAGTTGATTAACTTACAAGCTATCTCCCTTGGTCTAACAACCAATAATATTGTTGAGTATAGTGCAGTTATTGAACTCTTGTCGGAAGTAGTTGCTCTTGGCATTAGAGATTTAGTTGTTAAGTTGGATTCATAGCTCATTGTGTTACAATTAAACAATCATTATTCAGTGAGAAATCTCAAAATATTGCATGTGTATCTATGTGTTAGATTGTTGGAAAGAAATTTTGATTACATTGCATATCAACATATTCCACATAATTTAAATACATTAACTAATGCATTAGAAAATTTTGTTCTTGATAAACACCTGCATCATTAAAATTGAATCGTGTTATGTACACATAAGTAGAAATAACACACACACACACATAGATACATATATCACGTCTGTCGGAGTGTTTACATAAAATGTCAAAAAATAAAGTGTTCTAAGATATTTGGCTTTCAAAGCCTACAAAATGTGTAAAATACTAGAAGAACTATCAAACTACATGGTGATCATGGTAGCATGTCACTGCTCTGATCACTTAGTTGAATAGTTGACACAGTCTCATAAAGACCCCAACTGTATGTCTCTGCCAATATAGTGGAACATTGAAAATGGTGGCATAATCTCGAACCCCTCGGGTGATTGCTTCTAGGTTTTGGTCCATCTCGGCTAAGGGGCCAACCCCTTCCTTGTATTTCGCAACCACTATCAGACGGGTAGCTCGTCATGCTATTGGAAACATGCTAGTGGTCTCTCTGGTCCCACATCTTCACATTTATCATAAGTTGAGTCTTAGATTACATTCTCATAAAAATCATAAAAACTTTAAAGTAAAAATAAAAATCAAAAGACAAGTTTTTACCTACATTGGTCCATTATTTCCCCCAGTGGTAGAGGTAGATCTTGATCCCCTCTGAAATCTATGCTGGCATACATATAGTCATCTACCATCAACAACTAGCATTCAAGCCAAGTGAAGAACTGTGGTGGATAGTGCATGTGTTGGCCCATGCCTCCCCAAGGCATGAGTTGGCTCTATCTCACGAGCCTCGAATCTCGGGGGGTAGGATGTGGTACTTCTGCCCATTGATACTAGAAGAGTCTATTCGCTCCAAGAAGAAGTTCACTAGTATGGAACCAAACCTGAATTGCTTCAGGTGCCCATTCTTGCCTTTGGTTAGTTAGCATTTCGTGTTCTTCAAAAGACCTCCACACTAGTTGAAGATGGTCGGGGTCAAACCAATAATAGCATACTGAAATTGAGACTTGGAAGCCTCATGAAGAGCTTGCATGCCAAATATACATGCCATGGTGAACAATATTATTCTCATAACGAGGTTATTGGTGATTGTTACAATCTTCACCGTGCATCCATTTGTTATCTCGTTCCAGGATATTATCTATGGACTAGAATCCTGGTACTCTCACATCCTTGACAAGATCCAAAGAGTTGAATGGCTTCTCCTCGACAGGATAATCTCATGATGAAATAAATATCCATTTCCTCAAGTTCCAGTTCTTTCCCTTTGATGATGAATATCTCTTGATCTACATCCCAAAGTCTAATAAAATAAGGTATAAACTCCACCCGTTCCCTCAAGCCTGTTGTTTGGAAGAATTTCAGTATGCCACAATCTATAAAACCATTTATGCATGCCAGATATTGATAAGCTTGGTGATCCTCGACGTCATGGCCTCTTTCTTTCCACTCTATGACCATTTTTCTCATGCAAACAACATTTAAACCATTTTTAGTTCATTTTCCATGGATAAAAATCAACATTTTTTGCTTTAATATGACATTTTAATCTATAAAAGTCACTCTCGGTGCCATCACACCTGTTTTTAAAAGCAGTGCGATGGCATCATGTGAGCCTTTGGGATTGAGTGTGACCATTGCGGTTCCAATGACCATACCCGCGATAGTCGCCAATGACCTAAATTTTAAAAATCCCCTTTCCTAGCTTAAAATTCACCGTTAAAATTGCATAAAAAGGTAATGAAATGTAAGAATAGGGATGAGTCTCTTACCTGCCGTAGATGGATCATGAAATAGTCTCTCAGTCCTCCCGCAACAACCACTAGCAAATCAAGGAAATTAGGGCACAAAAACACTTTCAGAGCTCAGTTTGGTAAAATGGTAAAAACAAAATTACTTTTTACCTATTTATAATGTTTTGAAAGTCATTTTGTCAAATGTTTTTCTCAATATCAGTGA
>APFE030419630.1:134440-155050 GCA_000404065.3 Pinus taeda | reverse complement strand
ACTAGTTATGTAATGAATTAGTTGTTATGAAATAAATTAGTTGTAGATAATAAAAAATAATATGCCAATTCAATTAATAATATTAGGAACAATCTATAATTTTATTAGTTAGAGATTGATGATTATGATATAAAATAGGTTCCTAATATTAATGATTTATATAATAATATTAGGTTAATAATCAATATTTAAACCCCTATGACCTAAGCTAATAACTTAAAATATTTCTTTTAAGAATATTTGGTTAAAACCTATATATGAATTAGGTATATTCTAAAACTTCAAAATAAGAACTTAAATTATATCGGAACTCTAATCTGTTGGAAATAATACTGAGAAGGGGGGTGGATCAGGATTATCAGATCAATAATTTATTTTCCCAAAGAGATTTATATATTCTACTTCAGCTAAGTGAACTAGCGTGTACACGTGACTGTACTTAAAGCAACCAACGTATAAGCAGATAACTTTTGTTTTAGGCATTTTATCATGTATTGAAATTTAACTAGTATATCAGAGATTTATTAGACAATGCAGTAAAAGTAGAATAAATCATCACACATAAGCGACACACATGAACACCAAGATATAAGGTGGAAACCCAATGTGGGTAGAAACCACGTACTATTGTCATCTCTGTCTTCTTTTAATAATAAGAAAATATGTTTACAATCTTGTACTAGTGCAGATTTATACTAGTATGTAGGCACCCACCTGCAGAAGGTTGTAATGTTCTCCATTCTCCAGCTTCTACTGGAAGGGAGCTACAACCCCCTAGCTCTTGTACTAGCCAATTTGTTTACTAATACATAGGTGCCACCCTACATAAAAATACTCTTATACGAGGGACCACGTTTCATGAATTTTCATACTGGATACTCCTAGAACACAACACCATAATTTGAAGACCACGTTTCGTTCAATTTTCATACTGGACCCATCAACAACATCATAGCTGTAATACAATAATCAAGTACATAAACCAATCACTGAAACTCCTGAATCTAATCATTCAGAATACTGTCACCAAAATACAGTCACCAAAACCGAACCTAGAACTTTGCAATAGAAAACAGAGACAACTGAAACATTCTTCATAATGTATAAGCTACTTCCCTGTGTTGAACCAACATGTGTACACACTTTTATCAAATCCAACCAACGTATACATCTGTAAATGTTAATTCATAATTTTACAGCTATTCCAGACTTCAATTATACCCAGATCATAACATTTACATAATAATACATTCGTCAGTATTTAGATCTAGAATATACATGAACAAAACCACATAATGATAATTCATTTCAACCCTTAAGATCCTAATCCATCATTAGATGCAATCCCTCATCAACCACTAAGGTTGATCCTCGGTTCAGATCAAGCAAAGCACCATAAGCAAATAACCTGCATACTAAATCTCACAGTTAATCAGATATTCTATACTTGCACACATTAGCCTAATGATCTTCTCCTCCTTATATAGTTTTAGGCATTTCTCATTACCAAGGAAAAAAACCACTTAGGACCAATACCTAGGGTCAATACCTTGGACCAAATACCTTGGACCAATACCATGGATCAAAATACCATGGAACAAATACCTTGGACCAATACCATGGATCAAAATACCATGTACCAAATACCTCAACCAAAAACTTATTTTTCTAATATATACACGCTTTTCCTTCTGTGAAAGTGTGTGTGTACGTATACGCTACTTGTGTTGAGTGAACCTGTGTGTATATGTAGCTTGGTTAAGGTGAACCTACGTATACCTCTCTTTCTTCATTCATTGTAGTTTGACCTATAATTCTGTGCTGTTAACCTATTGTACTATGATCTTTCATCTGAGTGCGTTGCCATCAAGGACATCACCTGTATCATAATGCCAACAATATCCCCCTTTGGACTTGATGGCAACAACAACACCAAGTCACTCTCCCCCTTTGACATCAAGGGCAAAGGGTCACGCTCCCCCTTTGACATACATTGTGTTGATAATGCTCCCCCTACGTGCATGTTGAATTCTCTGATATGCTGAAGTGTACTGATTGAGCTCCCATGATTGAATCCATGTTCCCTTTAAGCACAAGAAAAAATTGCAAAAAGATGACTCTATAACTCAATTATGTGAGGATGACCTTACTATTCCCAATGACTCATACATACATCCATGTCCAAACCAAGTGGGGATATACCAAATTTGACTCATCCACCCAACCAAGTGGGGATATACCAATTGTTTATACAGGTCAAAAACAAGAAATATTACATCATTCATCCCATGTAAAGTGGGGATTACATCATTTGTCCAAGAGGACCCATTCAAATGTCTAAGAAGACATATCACATCCTAGACTTTTACATGACCTAAGCAGCAAATGGTATAAATGTCTAAAACCATAGCTAGACTCTGAAACCGTAATGCCAACAATGTTGAAGGTATGTGAAGGCTAATGCTCCCACTAAACCGATGCTACCTGAAAAACATATAAGCTCCTTGACCCATAGAAACCCACGTGTGTACACAACTACACTTCAGGAAACACGCGTATAATCATATTTTTATGAAAAGTATGATTTAATAGTAAGATGGGGTAACAACTACTCCCAACTTTTGTCTGAGATATTCAAATGTCTCTCTGGGCAGTGGTTTAGTGAATATATTTGCAACTTTTTTTTTGGAGGGAACAAATTCCAATTTGACCTTTTGTTTAAGCACATGTTCACGTAGAAAATGGTATTTGATGGGTATGTGCTTGGTCTTGGAGTGCATGACTTGATTCTTTGAAATACTGATGGCACTTGTATTATCACATAGAATGGAGATGGGTGGAGTACAAGTAATCTGAATGTCTTGCAATGTTTGCATCATCCAAAGTAGTTGTGTGCAGCAAGATGCAACAACCACATATTATGCTTCAACTGTAGATAACACAATTGAACTTTGTTTCTTGCTAAACCAAGACAGTAACATGGAACCCATATAGAATGCACCACTAGTAGTGCTTTTTTTGTCATCAACATTTCTTGCCCAATCTACATCTGTACATGCATGAAGAGTAAGATCTGTATCTCTAGGATACCATAAACCAAATATTTGTGTTCCTTGAAGATATTTGAAAATCCTTTTGATTGCCTGAAGGTGTGATTCCTTTGGATTTTCTTGGAATCTTCCAACTATTCCTACTGCATGCATGATTTCAGGTCAGGTACCTGTTAGATAAAGCAGACTGCCAATCATGGAATTGTAAGTTGATTGATGTACTATTATTGATTCAACATTTGAGCTGAGACTACATCCTATTACCATTGGCGTACATACAGGTTTAGAATCTTCCATTCCGTACTTTTTCAAGATCTATTTGAGATATTTGGTTAATGAAAGAAAAATACCATCTTTATTTTGTTGAACTTGTAGACCAAGAAAATAGGTAAGCTCACCAAGCAATGACATTTCAAATTCTTGCTGCATTACTAAAGCAAAATTCTAACTCATCGATTCTTCGTTGCTACCAAAAATGATATCATCATCATAAACAACAATTATTAGCAATTTACTAGTGTTAATCTTTGTATATAGATTGTTATCTACTAACCCTTTTGAAAAGCCTTGTTGGTGGAGATATTTGTCAAGGTGATAATACCAGGCCCTTAGAGCCTATTTTAGACCATAGCGAGCCCTTCTGAGTCTGCATACACGTTTTGTATCATTTCCAAGAATGAATCCTTCTGGTTTTTCAATATAGACTTCTTCTTCTAATTCTCCATTAAGGAAAGCAGATTTTACATCCATTTGGTATACTTTGAATTTCTGAAAGCTAGAAAGAGCAAGAAACATCCTTATGGGTTTAATTCTAGTAACAAGTGCAAAAGTTTCTTCAAAATATATACCTTATTGTTGAGCATACTCTTTACAAACAAGTCTGGCCTTGTTTCTAATGACTTCTCCATTTTCATTCAACTTGTTTTTGAATATCCATTTGGTTCCTATAATATTTTTATCATGAAGTCTTGGAACTAATTCCCAAGTATTATTCTTTTCAATTTGCTCAAGTTCTTCATTCGTGGCCCTGAGCCAACATTCATATTTGCATGCTTCGTGTCCATTTTGAGGTTCAGTGGAGGATAGTAATGCTAGATAGCTTGAGGATTCTGTAATATTTCTTCTTGTCTATACACCTGCCTCTTTTTCCCCTAAAATTTGAGTTTCTGGATGATTTTTCTGGACATAGCTCGACAGAGTCTTTTCTTCTACCATTATCTCTTCTTCTGGTGCTTCATTGGTTCCTTCTTCAATATCATCATGATTTGATGTGGGAAGATACTCCACATATTCTTCATTGTCATAGTCTTTCATTTTTGTTTGTTTTGGATTTTTGCATGATTCATCAACTACTACATCAATACTTTCAACAATTTTCCCATCTCTTTTATTATAAAATTTATATCCTTTACTTCAGGAAGAGTAAATAAGAAGAATACCTTCATCTGGTCCATGATTCAAGCTTACCAAGTTTTTCATCAATCCTTTTGATATAACATTTTCTTCCAAAAACCTTGAAGTATTTTACAGTAGGAGTCTTACCATATCAAAGTTCATGTGGAGTTTGAGTGCTATTTACCAGAACATTTGCTTGGTTGAGAATAGTTACGGTGGCGAATGTGGCTTCACCCCAGAAGGTTGCAGGAGTTAAAGATTCGTCTAGCATAGCTCGAGCCATTTGTTAAATAGTTTTGTTCATTCTTTCTACTACTCCATTTTGCTGAGGAGTCCTTGTAGCAGAGAATTGCCTTTTTATTCCATGTTGTTCACAAAAGTCAAATAATACATCCGAGGTAATTTCCCCTCCTCAATCAAATCTAAGGCATTTGATTTTTCGATCTAATTAATTTTCAACCGAAGCTTTGAAGGCTTGGAAGCTTTCAAATGATTCATCTTTATGCTTTAGCAAACCTATCCAACAGATTCTGGAAAAATCATCAATGAACAAAATAAAGTATTCTTCTCCATGAGGTGACTTTTTCCTTTATGGACCACATAAATCAATATGAACATGTTCAAGAGGCTTACTAGATGACCATTCATTTTCAATGAAGTGAGCTCTAGCTTTCTTACTGAATTGACATGGTTTTCATATTGTATTTTCATGGATGCTGATATCTAAAAGATCATGAATAACCTTGAATTTGCATGCTTTTCTTATTTGAGAGAATCTTAGATGTCCCAATCTTTTATGCCACAACATGTTTTCATCATTTTTTCTTAGATAATAGTATTGTTGTGCTCCCTTGAGTATATATAAGTTGTTTAGAGTTCTTGTACCTGTTGACACCTCAAAAATCGCTGCATCAACATCAAGGAAAACCACCCAATCCAGACCTTAAAGGCAGCTCCTTTTTTGTTTGGTGTGGTGGCTTCGACTGGATATAATGGGACTAGTTTCCCAATGGATTATAAAAAGGATGGATAAGCGGTTGATTTCCTATTATCTAATGATAATGGAAGGATGATTTATTATAAAAAGTAAAATTATAAACAACTAATCTATCTTGTGAAATTTCTACTTTAGTGTATCTTTTGATGATCTTTATTTACAAACAAGCATATAGATGACTTTATTGGTAAACAAAGACAATTATTCATATGATAATCACTTTGTTCAAATAGTTGAACAAAGTAATCATTAAAACATTATTACACTATTCTATATATCAATGACATAAATATCATTGAAAGAATAACACTCCCTAAACATTCAATAGTGATAAGTATAAGGACTGTTGTTAAGACACATACATATATCCAATGATAGAAAGATTAAATAAATGTTGATTCATATAAAGAATCGAGCAAAGACATAGATAATAGTACCATATGTAATTTGGATCCCTCCTGATATCAATCGCATTCAAATCCCTTCATATAACTTAGAAACACTTCCACAAAAATAAATAGTGCATATCTCATGAAGGCATTCTTCATTAAAATTCAGAATACAGGCCCAGTCTTCATAAAAAAAATATATCAGAAGCACAATAGTGTGACTTCCCAATCCAAATTTTATACAAAAATTTAGGACCCTTTATAAATACATGAAGGGGTCTATAAATACTATCTAAGCTAACTAATTATGAAATAGAAATGCTATTAGGTGGTATAACCAAATCATGAAGATCTCGTTGAAATAGTTCTGTTTGCAGTCGGTAGCATTATTCACTGTTTCGGTTGATCGTCCTTTGGCTTGAGCTGGCAGATAGCAAGCATTGGTTGAAATTCTAGAGGGTGAATCAGACAAGAATGAAGTTGGGCTGAATACGTAGCATCATGAATTTCGGGGATCATGTAACCGATTACATCGGTTAAACATTTGAGTGTCATCCTTTGACTGTATGGTTTAACTAGGAAGAAACAAAAGGTGTCCCAGGTTAAACTTTGGATTCCTTCGATTAATCACTCCTTCTTTTCCACTTCTTGATTGCATGTTTGTTCCAATGCTTTGGCTGACGGAAATTTACCAGGAGTGCACTGCGAAATCAAGTTAGATAGATAAAGAGTATCATTGATTAACTCAATTAAATTACTGGTTGTTGATCTGCATCTTGAAGTTTCCCTTTCTGCTTTCATCAATTGTGACTGCCATTCTAGGAAAAGAATCTCCTTGTGTGATTCTAGAATTTTAGGTAGATTTGCAGCTTTCCCTTCATTGGTTTCTTTCCAAGAAAGAAAGTTGTTTAAAGTCTCATCGGCTTGTTCCAAATTCTGCTTGGCATCAACTGATTTGTCAATCATTGATGAAGCAATCTCACAGAGGGGCTTGACAAGGGAAATATTATGACATAGTAAATTTAGCTGCTTAATCAATGCTTTATTGATCTGGAGAGCCTCATACATGAATTCTGCTGGTTGAGGAAAACTCTTGAACTTCTCTATCTATTGTGTAATTGAGAGATTTGCTCATATTTTGTTTTACTCATATATTCATTCATTGTCTTTAGCTTGGACAATGCTGTAGATAATTCCTTTTGTTTCTGCACTACGCTTTGTTCTATCCTCTATTTCTCCTTGAGCAATTGTTTGTTTAATTGGTTGTTTACCTGCTACTGTGTTGCTAACTGCTATCCTAATTGGTCTATTCTTTGTTGTCTTTTGGATACCTGTGCCTGCAATGAAACAATTGTTTGGTCCTTTTCTTTTAGTAAATTTCTCACTTCTGACGCTTTATCCATAGTAGCTGTCGAGTAGGCCCTGGCATATTGAGATAGTTTTGTGATGTCTTTGGAAGGATTGAATTCTTCTTTCCATACCACATTGGCCATCTCTGTCTGTGGAGGAACAAGGGAAGATTGATCAAGCTTTCTCTTTTTTATTTGCCTTTTTACTACAACCCTATGCTTAGGACTGTTAAAGGTATCTAATGGTGGTATTTCTTCTATCTGCAAAACAATTTCGTCTGATGGATCCTTAGGAATTATCTCTACATCTTTGCTGGTGGGTAGGCCGCTGGTTCCTTCAATCAGAATAGTACTTGTTGTTGTCTTGTGACCAATTGTCACTTCAGGTGTACTAAAACCCTATGAATTCTCAGGATTGCTTATAATGGAATCGAACTATTGTGATTCTTTAAGGAGTTTAGGATCAATCTGAGTATCTATATCCATGTGTTCACTACCTTTTTCCTGTTCTTTCTCCTATTCTGGCTCTTTTTCCTTCTTGGGAATTTTTTCCACAGTAGGAGGTTTGTTACTAGTTTGTTGTTCAGGTTTGCTTGACTGGATTGCTAGGGTGGTAGCTAATAAGTATAGAGGCAGAGTTTGCAACCTCTGTTCTTTGAGCCTATTGAACACTTCTAGCCCTTCATCTTTATATCTAATCCTGGCCAATGTTTCTACCTGAAATTATGATTCTGCCAAGGAAAATAGGTCATCAAATTCATCCTTTTCGTGATCGAACATTGTAAGTTTGGCTTGTTCAAGAACATTATAGGGAACTTTTCTAGGCTCATATTGTATACTGGAGATGGTTGTGAGATTTAGCATTTTTGTTTTTTTTGCCTCATTTTTTGCGTGTTTATAATCATGGAGAGTGTAAACACTGCATCTCAAAGGAAATGTCGGCCATACCTATTTATTAGAGTTTCTAAGGGTTTTGGATGTCCCTTCTGTTGTTATTGGTAAGCTAATTCCCGAGCTAACAACTTATCGGGCACATACAGAGGAATGACATTGTGTCTTGTAAGGCTACCAAAAAGCCTTATATAAGTGAACTTGTCTTCTCTGAACCAATTAGCAACTGCAGTCAAGTCTATCCCTGCTTCCTCAAAAATCCTAGGGGCAGGTTTATCAAAAATAGCATAGTATATAGGCAACATAAAACCATTGCAAATTTTTTACAAATGATCTTTGTAGTGGGATTTCCATAACATTTGATGATAAAGCTTGGGGTCCTGGGGAGTCCATCTCCATCCAAGTACTATATATTCAGATTTAAAATAGAGAGTATCCATAATATAAGCACTATAATAAAAAGGGGGAATGGTCCTGGTAGTTTTGCGTGAATTTGATCTAAATTCAAGAATTGTTGTGGCCAATTTGTCGGACAATATGTTTTCCCAATCCATCACATAACTATTGACTGCTGCTTCCATTAAAGGGACCATTTCAATGGTGAATTTAGAAGAATCATGTATCCCCCACATTCTACACATCATAGCCTTGGCATAATAGTAAGGAGAAGCCAATGAGTCCACCGAGTACTTACGTGATGATTCGTGTTTGTGCTTCTTGGGGTTATGTCTCCACTGCTTAATCGGGGCCGATTTTGTCTCATTTTAATTCACAAATTTCTCGAGGAAGGCTTTGTTGTACCTCTTTTTAGTTTAGGGTAAGTGGTACATTTTCCTTAGATCATTCGACTAAAATGATCCAAAAATCCTTCTGTCAATTATGCAAAATGTTCTGTTTGAAACTGGAATTTCTTCTACCACCCATCTTACTACATCAGTGTGTGGAAGAATCTTTTCTCATGCTGCTATTCTATGCAAATATGAATAGGCTAAATCTTTGAGGGATGCTTCTGATTTGTTAGTTGAGTCAGCTATGGTGCTTTCCGATATCTCCTCAGGCTTCTTTGCTTCAATTAAATTGTAAATGCTTTCCCAACTGTTATTTCCAAGGCCGAGGCATGTAGTGTCTGAGATTAACTTTTTTGCTTGGACCTGGATCCTTGGCTGGCTGCACTACTGCTCTAGGAGCCGCGACTGCAGATTTCTTTGATTTCTTCCCCTTTTGTTTCAAATTTCTTATTTGAGTGGAGTTTTGTACAACCGATGAGAAAAACATGATACAGAGAAATGGGTGATAATGGATTAAAGTGAAATTGCCGCAGATAAAATCTACTGAAAAATCTTCCCTTAACTACTTCATTGATTAGCCATTTAACCTGTCAATCATGGTAAAGGAGGTTTAAATGTCCATCATGTCATTTATATGCCAAATGATTCATTGAAGCGTGGCTTAGATTTCTTTAATGGATGATCAGAGGTAAATCTCGGATGGACGATTGGTAATGTGAAAGGAAAGGCTTTTAATATTTGTTTAAAATATTTCCGATCACCGAAAGGTGATATAATGCATGCAAACCTTTTAAATACGTTTTTGAACCATGCGCCTCATTTAATGCATCGCAATCGGGGAATGGGTTCGGATTTTATTACCGTGTCAATTTGATTTCGTCGATCATCGATTGCGATATGCCTTATCACATCGGAGGATTGGAGTATGCCTTCTAATCACGTGTTGACTGTTATTGCCAATTGCCGATGGTGATATGCTTTATCGCATCAGAGACATCAAGGGGGATAGTTCATTATGCCTTGTAATTTCCCTTTCCGAATATCCAATTGTGATTGCCTTTTCGGATCAGAATGAAAGAATGCGTCTTTATATATGTTTCTATTATTATTGCGATATGTGATCTTGTGATCGCTTTATCGCAATAACAAAGAAATTTATAATTTCTTAAAGACCCACTTTATTTCTATTCAGAAGGGTTTTAAAGTACTTCATTTACATTAATCATTTTGATAAGGGTTTCTCTTATGATGGGTTAATACCAATTTATTCACACATCTAAGTTTATTTTAAAAGGGACCCATTTCATATTATGATTTTGTGTAAAAATTTTATGATATGGGGGGGTTGTTGTACAACACAATAGTACCTTTGATCACGGTCTCCTTTGTATCAAGTTCACGAACAATACATTCATTTGATTGAAACACTACTTCATTTCCTTGATCACACATTTCACTGACACTCAACAGGTTATGCTTTAAATCGTCTACATACATAACACTTCTAGCTTTAACCTTTTCTTTCAAGAAAATAGATCCTTTACCTTTTATGATAGTAGGAGTGTCATTTCCAAATAAAACATTCTTTTCCTTTTCTAAGGCATTATAGGAGTGAAGTTTTTCTTTGTCACCTGTCATGTGCTTTGAACATCCACTGTCAATGTAACAGTGATTTTCTTGTCCTTTTGCATACAAGGTGATACCACATCTTTTTGTTTGAGATTCTTTCCTTCTCCATGTCTTGGGATTCAATGGAGTTTGATCCTTTTGAGATGATTGCTGAAATTTGCTCCTGCATTCAAATTCTTCATGACCAAAGTTGTTACAGATTGAGAATTCTATTTCATTTTCAAGAAAAGTTATTATAGGAATTTTTCTTGACCACTATTACATTCCTTTGATTTCATGCTTCTCTAGTAATGAGGTTTTTTGTAAGCAACACATTGAGCAGCTTTGTGTCCAAAATTATGACATGAAAAACATTGCCCATTAAAGAAGTTCCCGCGACTATCAAATCTATTGACATGGTGATTGTAGTTTCTGTTGATATTCATCTTTGGAGCAAATTGAGTAGGATTTACCTGAGATTGGCTGTGGCTTCTATTCATCATTGGAATAAATTGAGTCTGATTTACCTGGTGATCTTCTTTATGCCTTTGCTGACAATTTTCATATTTTTCATTGGTTTTTGCTACATCAATATAGCTTTTAGTCGAAGTTGATGACTTCTGTGATTGAGATGCTTCTTTAGTATATCCAAGACATTCATTATCAGAGGAGAATGCTATGCTTTGATAATTTCATCTAAAGTTTCTGATCCTTTAGAAAATCTATGATTGAGATATTGGTTTTCTCAAGATCCTTTCTTATACCCACAATTTCACATTGCATTTTTTCATTGTGTTTTTCCTTTTCAGCAAGTTGGTATGTCAAGGTGTCTATAATCATATTATTCTATCTAAATAGATTTTGAGTTTATAAATTTCTTCATGAAGGTCGTCTTCTTCTAAAGAATCCCAAAAATTATCATCTTCATAAGCCATAAGAAGTCTATAGTCATTACTATTTTTCATCTTCATCACTATTTGATAAGCCATCACTATCTTCATGAGTTTAGTAACTTCTTTTATTTACAACTTGTTTTCTATTCCATTTTGCATATTCCTTTCCTTTTTCATGTTTATCTTTTTGAGGACATTTGGCAGCATAATGAGTGACTCTGCCACAGGCAAATCATTTGAAAGGTAGCTTACCTCTAAACCTTCCAAAACCTGATTGAAACTTTTTGACAAAGTTTACCTCATCTTTTTCTTCTGAAATATGACCTAATTCATTGTGTTCTTCCTTTCCTTTTGCTGAAGCTTTAAATGCAACTTCTCTCATATTTGATGGACCCCCTTTTCTCATCTCAAAGGAAGTTAAGATTCTGTGAAGTTGTGTCAATGAAGTGAGATCTAGTTTGCTTACCGAATTGACATGGTTTTCATATTGTATTTTCAGGGATGTTGATATCTGGAAGATCACAAACAACCTTAAATATGCATGCTTTTCTTATTTGAGACAAGCTTATATGTCCCAATCTTCTATGCTACAACCAATTTTCATCATTTTTGCTTAGATAACACTATTTTTGTCCTCCCTTGAGTATATATAAGTTGTTTGGAGTTCTTGTACCTTTGATCATGGTCTCCCTTGTATCAAGTTCATGAAAAACGCATTCGTTTGATCGAAACACCACTTCATTTCCTTGATCACACATTTGAATGACACTCAACAGGTTATTCTTTAAACCGTCTAGATACATAACACTTCCAGCTTTAACCTTTTCTTTCAAGAAAATAGATCCTTTACCTTTTATGAAAGCAGGAGTGTTATTTCCAAATGAAACATTCTTTTCCTTTTCTAAGGCATTATAGGAGTGAAGTTTTTCTGTCACCTGTCATGTGCTTTGAACATCCATTGTTGATGTACCACTGATTTTCCTGTCCTTTTGCATACAAGGCTATACCACATCTTTTTGTTTGAGATTCTTTCCTTCTCCATGCCTTGGGATTCAATGGAGTTTGCTCCTTTTAAGATGATTGCTGAAATTTACTCCTGCATTCAGATTCTTCATGACCAAAGTTGTTACAGATTGAGAATTCTATTTCATTTTCAAGAAAAGTTACTATAGGGATTTTTCTTGACCCCTATTACATTCCTTTGATTTCGCACTTCTCTAGTCATGAGGTTTTTTTAAGCAACACATTGAGTAGCTTTGTGTCCAAAATTATGACATGAAAAACATTGCCCATTAAAGAAGTTCTTGCGACTATCGAATCTATTGACATGGTGATTGTAGTTTTTGGTGATATTCATCTTTGGAGCAAATTGAGTATATTTTACCTAAGATTGGTTGTGGCTTCTATTCATCCTTGGAATAAATTGAGTCTGCTTTACTTATTGATCTTCTTTATGCCTTTGCTGATGATTTACATACTGTTCACTGGTCTTTACTGCATTAATATAGCTTTTAGTCGAAGTTGACGACTTCTGTGATTGGGATGCTTCTTTAGTATATCCAAGACCTATCTTTATCAAAGGAGAATGCTGCACTTTGATAATTTCATCTAAATTTTCTGATCCTTTAGCAAATCTAAGATTGAGAGATTTCGTTTTCTCAAGATCCTTTCTTATACCCACAATTTCACATTGTAGTTTTTCATTGTGTTTTTCCTCTTCAGCAAGTTGGTATGTCAAGGTGTCTATAATCATATTATTTTATCTAAATAGATTTTGAGTTTAGAAATTTCTTCATGAAGTTCATCTTCTTCTAAATCATCCCAAAAATTATCATCTTCATAAGCCATAAGAAGTCTATAATCATTACTATTTGTCATCTTCATCACTATTTGATAAGCCATCGCTATCTTCATGAGTTTAGTAACTTAATTTATTTAAAACTTGTTTTATATTCCATTTTGCATATTCCTTCCCTTTTTCATGTTTATCTTTATGAGGACATTTGGTAGCATAATCACTGACTCTACCACAGGCAAAGCATTTGAAAGGTAGCTTACCTCTAAATCTTCCGAAACCCCGTTAAAGCTTTTTGACAAAGTTTACCTCATCTTCTTCTTCTGAAATATGACCTGATTCATTGTGTTCTTCCTTTCCTTTTGTTGAATATTTAAATGCAACTTCTCTCATATCTAATGGACCTCCTTTTCTCATATCAGAGGCAGTTAAGATTCCATGAAGTTGTGTCACAGTGATAGTCTGCAAATCCTATTTTTCTTCTATGGTAGAGACTTTTGATTCAAAATTAGTAGACAAGGATCTCAAAACTTTCTCAAGTAAGGTAAATTCCTTTATATCTTCACCCATATTCTTCATACAATTAACAACCTCATCTATACGTAGGAAGTAACTAGCTATACTTTCATCACTGTGCATGTTAAGAGTTTCATACTGAATTCTGAGAGTTTGAAGTTTAGCACGTTTTACCTAAGAGTCTCCTTCATAGCTCAAAATGATTTTTTCCCATATTTCTTTCTTTGATTTGAGCTAAAAGACTTTGAAAAACTCTGATTGTGACAGACTTCCCAATAAGGTATCGACGGGTTTGGCATTGGTTTCATATTGCTTCTTACCTACTGTATCTGTAAGAGTTGTTGTTGGAAGTGTATATCCTCCTTCCACAATTTCCTAGACATCCGTTCCAAGCGATTATAGATAGGTTGTGGTTCTTATTTTCTAATAAACAAAATTGCTCCCATCAAAGATTGGAGGTCTAATGGATCCCTTGCTTCCTTGATTACTCTTGATGATGGATCTCCCTTCAAGTGATCAAGATTCTTCTGAAGTACCTGGCTCTGATACCAATTGTTGGAAATAATACTGAGAGGGGTGGTGAATCAGTATTATCAGATCAATAATTTATTTTCCAAAACAGATTTATATAGACTACTCAAGCTAAGTGAACTAGCATGCATGCGCTACTGTACTTAAAGTAAATAGCGTATATGCAGATAACTTTTGATTTAGGTAGTTTATCATGTATTGAACTTTAATTAGTATATTAGAGATTTATTAGACAATGCAGTAAAAGAAGAATAAAGCATAACACATAAGCAACACACATGAACACCAAGATATAAGGTGGAAACCCAATGTGGGTAAAAACCACTTGTTGTTGTGGTCTCTGTCTTCTTTTAATAATAAGAAAATCTGTTTACAATCTTGTACCAGTGCAGACTTATACCAATACGTAGGCACCGACCTGTAGAAGGCTATAACCTTATCTCATTCTCCAACTTCTACTAGAAGGGAGCTACAACCCCCTAGCTCTTGTACTAGCCACTTTGTTTACTAGTATGTAGGTGCCACCCTATAGAAAATATTATTATACCAGGGACCACGTTCAAGAATTTTTAGACTGGATACTCCTAGAACACAACACCGCAATTTGAAGGCCACATTTCATTCAATTTTCATATTGGACCTGTCAACAACATCATAGTTGCAATACAATCATCAAGTACATAAACCAATCACTGAAACTCTTAAATCTAATCATTCATAATACTGTCACCAGAACAGAACCTAGAACTTTGCAACAGCAAACAGAAACAATTGAAACATTCTTCATAAGGTATATGCTACTTCCCTATGTCGAACCAACATGTGTACGCACTTTTATCAAAGACAACCAATGTATACATCTATAAATGTTAATTCATAATTTTATGGCTATTCGAGACTTCAATTATACCCAGATCATTACAATTACAGAATAATAGATGCATCAATATTTAGATATAGAATATACATAAGAAAAACCACATAAGGATAATTCATTTCAACCCTTAAGATCTCAATCCATCATTAGATCTAATCCCTCATCAACCGCTAAGGTTCATCCTTGGTTCAGATCAAGTAAAGGACCATAAGCCAATAACCTGCATACTAGATCTCACACTTAATCACATATTCAATACTTGCACACATTGGCTTAATGATCTTCTCCTCCTTATATAGTCTTAGGCCTCTCTCAATATGAAGGAACAAAACCACTTAGGACCAATACCTTGGACCAAATATCTAGGGTCAATACCTCAGACCAAATATCTTGGACCAATACCATGGATCAGAATACCATGGACCAAATACCTTGGACCAAAAGTTTAGTTTTCCAAGATATGCATGCTTTTCCTTCTGTGAAAGAGTGTGTGTATGTATACACTGCTTGTGTTCAGCGAACCTATGTGTATACACAACTTGGTTAAGGTGAACCTGCGTATACCTCTCTTTATTCATTCTTTGTAGTCTGATCTATAATTCTATGTTGTTAACCTGCTATACTGTGATCTTTCATCTGAGTGAGTTTCCATCAAGGACAACACCTGTATCATAATGCCAGCATAGTGGGGATTATAAGCTGGAGGAAAGATCACTTCATTGAAAGGAGGAAAGCATAGAAAGGAGGAGAACAAAAAAACAATTTTGAGCAAGAAAACACCAAAAGCCAAGGAACGAAAATGGGAGGAGAGGGCAGGAGAGTTAACAGGCGAGAGTTGGAATCCAGCTTTTACTTAATTTCCAGCCATCATCCCTATTAAGGTTATTGGCATGCCTCTCAATCTCAATTGCTTCCCTGAGCTTCCTGTGGTGGAAATGACCAATCTTAGAAATGACCATAGATTCTTCAATGCAGACATGGTGCTTCGACTTCTCAACATTTTCCACAATGGTTGATGTGTAGGAACAATTGTGTCTAATGTCAGCTGCATCCTCACTGATCTTCTTTTTAATGTACCTTCCAGTTTCTCCAATGTAGGGGATACCATAGGAGCAAGGAATAAGGTAGACCCCTTTCGAGTCCTTTGGGTCAATAGGGTCCTTAACCAACCTAAGAGAATTATTAATGGTATGGATAGGTTTGAAGGAAGAAGAGACATTAGTCTTCTTAAGGATATGGGCAATCCTATTGGTGGTTCCTTGGATATATGGGAGATGAACCTTAGAGATAGGATCATAAAGGGTGGGTTTAACCTTCGGTTCTTTGATACTTAACAAAATGCCTGAAGGCTATGGGATCTGCTATAACCATTATTTTTAAAAACCTCAAGAAGATAATATTTCTCTTGATTAAGGTCATCATCATTGGAGATTCTTAGAGCATGGGTGGCAAGAGCACTGAGAATCCCAAATTTCTGAGCAGGGAAATGATTAGAATAGGCATGGAGGTACTATTCCGTGTGAGTCTTCTTTCGAAAAACCTGGTGACAGACGGAGCCATCCTCCCTCCTAGAAAGGAGGATGTCAAGAAATGGAAGGCGATTCTCCTCAACTTCCATGTTGAACTTGATGGAATCTGATTGAGAATTTAGATGCTTGAGAAACAAATCTAGTTTCTCTCATCCATGAGGCCATATGACACAAGTGTCATTGATGAAACTCTTCCATCTTTCAGGATGATATTTGGCAGAAGCAAGGGCCTTGGTCTCAAAGTCTTCCATAAACAAGTTTGTGACAATGGGGGAGAGAGGGGAGCCCATTGCAACACTGCAAGTTTGTTCATAGAATTCACCCTAGAAACTAAAGAAATACTTCTATCTAAATTATGGATCACAAAAGTCTTAGATCTAAAATCATTCCACTTTATTCGTTGTTTCTTGTCAATGATGGGGGATTCATCATTTCCCTCCTTCGACGGGTCACTTCCTATTGACCTTAGCTCACTATCCAGGAAGATGAATTAGGAAATCCCTTTCAGTATCTTAGAGTTGGCATGCCTTAATGGTCATTTCTTTGCATCCGATGACATGTCTTCATTATTGGCTTTCGATCGGGTGATTCCATGAATGTTTGACCCCAGCTTCATTATCACATTCACAGATTGTACTGTTGTACCTTGAGGGCCATTGTCATTATTGGTGGTTTCTCTCGTAACCGTTAATAGTCCACATCATTGACCATAATCAGGTGGTTTTCTAACATGTTCGACTTCAAAACATTTATTCACATGCTGGGATGGAGTGAAAGACCCTGTTTCTTGTTTTTTATGGCTCAGGGTGCATGGAGTTTTATGTTATTCATGATTGTACACATGTTTGTACTATACAGATGGCCGTGACCATACTGTGAGACTTAATATTTATATTGATCCTTGTTATCTGGATGGATGCATCCATACCATGGATCTTTTTATACAGTATTCATTATTCAGATGGTTGCGTTCATGTTGTGGATTCATGTCTTAAACTCAAATATATATATGTATATGCATCCTTGATTTGTAGGTCTCCAAACAGTGTGTGTCCTCATCCTTTTCAAAAGCTCGTAAAGCATTTTAGCTACCACTCCTTATTCTGCCTTCATGCTTTACGGGGCATCCGTTACACAATATTTTTCCACACCTCCTACACTTCCCTATGACATACCCTTAAGTGCTTGAAACATGACCATTATACAATATACTCACTAATGTATACAAGTCAGATCCCTCCTTTAACATTCCCTGGAAAATATCTAGAGCTTTCCCTGAAGAAATAGGTCATGAAACCATAAATGAGAATCATTGCCCTTATAAAGCTCAAAACCACAATGATCTCCTATTGCACCTTATTAAGCCAGTGATTGAATCCATTTGTTCTTTCTCATACCCACGATGGTCTAAAAAATATTTTTTTCCCAAAGAGGATGAGAAGCTTCATGATATAGAATCTTCCAGAGTGGCGAGCTAGAGGTGGTTTCGTATAGATGAGGTTGAATCCTCCTAATTTGATATTTTTGTCTCATCCCTATGAGGTACCTCCTTAAGATGTAGGCCTAATCATATCTTTGGAGGAGTTCTAACTCCCTCTCCTAGCCTATAAATCCCCTCTCTACCATTCTCAAATGGTTAATCTATGTCCATTTGCACCCATATGCTGAGCTTGTGCTTAGAGGTTTTAGACTTGGAGAAGGAGTGTTGGAGAGTTTCTTGGCTTGGACTTGGATTACCACTCAAGGAGAGCCTTTCAAAATAAAGGCTATGGTTGTAAGCTTCCCCTTTATTATTTAAATAATAATACAATTGTTGGTTCATATTCCCAATATACATGTTTATGTATGTATTTGTTTGGCATTCCTTCATCAAATAAATAGATTATTATTAGATTTTCTATTGGTTTTGGCATGCTTTGTGGTATCTTGGTTGTTTGTGCAGGTACATAAGCACTGAAGGAAGCAGGAACAAGAACTTGACACAAGAAATTCAAGGATTTCAACAAAGGAAATCAGATTAGCATCAGAGCAAGGTAGGGCTTGTCTCTTGTTCTAGTTTTCAATCATAATCTGGGAAGATGTCTAGTTGATTGTCCTCTCAATCTACTAGACCCACTCATTGGGATAGAGGTATCATCTCTGTTCATAGAGAGGATTAACCTTGACAACAAGACCACCAATTCAAAGGGAGCAAGGGGAGTATCCTTATCTAGTCTTCCCAAATAAACAGAACTGAATCCAGGGCAACCATATGGAGGCTTTTTGTTCAAATATATTCTCAAAGGAAAATTTGTTTCCTCAGCAACACCAATTTAGACACATAATATACCGGACCCCTATATAGTGGAAAAACTTAATCAAGTCTCAATAATAACTATAGATGTACTAGAAACAAATGATCTATGCACACCATATGAAGCTCAAGGATTCAGTTGCAAATTCAGCGATTTCTAGCCAAAACTTGTTGGAAATATTGAGTGGGGGGCGGGCCGCGGTGAATCAACATTTCTTAGAAATTAGAAATTTTAAATATTTTTAGAGGATTAGTTAATCTTCAATTATTATTAATGTTTATCCAGTAAAAACAGTAAATAATAAAACACAATAGGCGCAATAATTTTAGGTGGAAAACCCCCTCTGGATCAAAAATCACTCAATGATTTTATAATAAATTATTTTAATATTGAGCCCCAACTGAAATGAAAGTTATGTCTTCCTAGAATTCTAGAAAATCATTCTTGTCCAACTGTCACTAGAAGAACACCCCAACGTCCTGCTTTCTTTAGTAGTCAACTAAATGGATGCCCCAACATCTTAGATCAACCTACCACCCTAAAGTGTTCACAGGCTCCAACCTATAGGTGGCTTCATGCTCCAGCCTAGCACCTCCCTACAACCCTATAATGATTAGAAGTGAGATAAGAGTGTGGAATCCCTTACGAAGGACAATGCCCCATGATACAATATGATTTACAATGATTTTCTTGTACTTGACTCAACACCCAATCACACTATGACCTGCAACCCAACCATGACATCATCCCAACAGTGAATCATATATATCCCAAAAATGCCTCTTTGACCCTAGGTAGATTGACTCTTACAATAATGACTCTTTCACTAATGTCTTTTTTACAAATTTACAATGATGCCTCTCTTACAACACCGACTTTATGGAAAGACCTGAAACTTGGCTCAACATTTCTTCTTGGATTACTTTCAGATATTGAGGTATTGTTGTGCTTGCTTCAAGTAACGGTACCTTGGCATTGCATGTCCTTCTAGTGTGTGTCTGAGTTGTTCTAAATGTTGGGTTGTGTTATATTCTTTCCACGACTAACCTACGTAGTGAAACGGGGGGTTAGAGGGGGGGGTAGCCCCCCTCTACGGGGTTCGGGGCAGCGCCCTGAGAAATTTTTTTTTGGACCCTATATTAGGTTGGGTGAACCTACCTATGGTTTTTAGGTCCATGGTTTTGGACGCGATGGTTTTCGGTCCATGGTATTGGATTCTTCGGCATGTATAAATATGTATTGTAACATTGAAAGGAATATAATGAAAAATCAAGCTGGTAGTCTCGGTTTTGAGATCCAGTGGGAAATCTCTGTGTATATGTGTTTTATGTGTTATGCTCTTGCATTGTTATTTTTCCTGTGATTTAGAATTCGTATGCAGGTAATTTCTGTATGGGGTTAAAACCTACATTTGGTATCAGAGTCGTTTTGGCTTCAAGGGGACGCATTTTTTGCTGAGGGGTTTCACTCGGGCCTGTTGTAGACCCTGTTCAGTGGGAGATCTGCGAGATCGATTCTGGTGGTGAAAGAAGATGGCGAGCAGCAGAAAGATAGAGATTGAGAAGTTCAATGGTCAGAGTTTTGAGTTGTGGAAACTCAAGATGGAGGATCTGTTCGTGGATAAAGATCAGTGGATCGCGGTAAATCCGGGTACTAAACCAACGAGAGTGACCGATGAAGAATGGAAGAAGTTGGATCGGAAGGCAAA
>APFE030419630.1:107358-130147 GCA_000404065.3 Pinus taeda | reverse complement strand
CGATGGTTTTCGGTCCATGGTATTGGATGCTTCGGTATGTATAAATATGTATTGTAACATTGAAATGAATATAATGAAAAATCAAGCTGGTAGTCTCGGTTTTGAGATCCAATGGGAAATATCTGTGTATATGTGTTTTATCTGTTATGCTCTCACATTTTTATTTTTCCTGTGATTTAGAATTCGTATGCAGGTAATTTCTGTACGGGGTTAAAACCTACATTGTCTCATCCTTCCTGCACATGCATTAACAAGCAAGACCCAAACAAATACAAAACAATATACTTACGTTGACTTGGAAAAGCTTATGTCAGAGATGATACTCAAAATTCTAATGCAAACAGTAACCATACATACCTTTTTGTAGCAGACTTAACCTTGACTGTTAATGTGTGGTCCTTACTGCAGTGACCCTTGCATACATACTTTTTCTTGCCTTCTAGGAGCTCGATATTGGATCTGTTCTATCTATGTAATTTTAGATCTCCAAGGTCTGAAATTTTATGCTATGGTAGCCATCTGAGTCATATTTCCAACCCCATAGGTCAGATCAATATTGGATTATACAAGAAAGAGTTGTGGCCAACCTCCCATGATGGCTTGATTATAGACTAGTTTAGTAGAGAGAATTTGTATGAGGTGCCAGGTGTCATTGTTTCTACCTCTGGCCCTAAAAAAATAGCCAACGAACCACATTCCATCCTACTTTTGTCACTATTTACAAAATTTGAATCCAAGGCTTAGAGAGAAAGTTATGATGATGTTTTTGAGGTCACCTATTCCCCATGGAATTCAAGAGCCTGCAAAAACCCTAACTTCCTCTGATCATATCTTCGAAAATATAGTGAACCAAAATATGGAATTTTCTAACGATCTTCATAAAGATTTAGGCTCAAATGGGTTTTAATTTCATATTCTTAAGCTTCGTATAGAAAAACGTTATAGAAAAAATGCCACGATGACCTGTTTGAAGCAATGAAATCCTAAAATCCAAGGCTCTAAACCATCTTCAAAACAAACCTTCAAACTTGATCATAATTTTATGCCCTAACCAGAACTCAATTAAACCTTAAACTCCTTGCAACAAATCATATGTTAGAATCTAATTAGGGCCAAAAATTTACAGATGTCTTCTCACAAGATAGTTTGTTGGAAATTTCTTCCGAAAGAAGGATATGAGGGTCACTATTTATAGACACGTTTTGAGTTGAGATGGTCCTCAAGAAGTGAAAGTTGGAGGGATTTTAGGAGCATAAAATATTATTAGTCATTGACTATTAAATCACCACAAGCAATGATGAGTTTCATTCCACAACCCCATGGGGTTTTATCCCACTAACTAGGGTTACTAACTTCGAACACGAATAACTCTCAAACTGTGAAGAACTATGTGGTGTGCCATATATCAACAGAAACAACTCGACGGGTAGAACCCATATAGGGGATATTTGACTCAGAATAGGATGATTTGTCAAGTAAAAGTGCCCATGCAAGATTAGCATAGATCCTAGTGTTTCCTGGGTTGACATAAATGACAACCACTAATCAACAATCTCCCCCTTTAGCATTGATGGCAATATAATTACTCCCCTTGGGATCATGAAACCTCTTCCTATTTTCTTCTCTCCTCCTTTGTCATCAATGGAAAGTGGTAACTCCCCCTAATAAATTTTCATCCTACAAACCTGTACACACCTCCACTCCCCCTTTCTACCTAGTTAGATAAGAGAAAAAGTCTAATGAGAACTTGGGAGAATCCCAAGCTTTTGGCAAATATACTCAAATGCTTCACGAGGTAATGGTTTGGTAAATATGTCAGTAATTTGTTCCTTTCTACCAACATATTCAAGCTCATTACCTTCTTTGGTGACCTTCTCTCTAATGAAATGATATTTTATTAGAATGTGCCTTGTTTTGGAATGCATCACATGATTCTTGGAGACACTGATGGCACTAGTGTTATCACAGAATATGGGAATAGGCTCATCAAACTTGACTTGAATATCTTACAAAGTTTGCTTCATCGAGAGAACTTAAGTACAACAAGTGTTTGTTGCGATATATTCTACTTCCATTGCGAATAACTTGATTGAATACTGCTTTTTACTTAACCATGAAACAAGGCAACCACCTAGATAGAATTATGCTCCACTGGTACTCTTTCGATCATCAACACTTCTTGCCTAATCTGCATCTATATAAGCTTGGATAACTATATCATTCCCTTTGGGATACCATAAACCATATTCTGTTATGCCCTTAAGATATCGAAGAATTCTTTTGACGGTAATAATATGAATCTTTTTGGTGTTGCTTGGAATCTTTCTACTTATCCAACTACCTGCATTACGTCTCGCCGAGAAATTGTCACATATAAAATACTTCCAATCATAGATCTACACAACCTATGGTCCACATCCTTTGATGAATCTTCGAAACATAACTTGCAACCTATTACCATTGGGGTAAGGAGAGGCTTGCAATATTTCATATAGAACTTCTTGAGCATTTCCTTGATGTACTTGATTTGATATAGAAATATTCCTTTATCCTCTTGAGATATCTGAAGCCCTAAAAAGTATGTCATATCACCAAGTAGAGACATTTAAAACTCACTTTTTATCTTTGTGGGAAAGTTTTTACTTAATTTGTCATCATTTCCTCCAAATATTATATCATCCACATATACCTCAATGATTTTTAGGCTATATTGATCCATTTTCACATAGATATTGTTGTCAACGTTTCCTTTCTTGAATCCTTGTTGATGTAGATATACATCAAGATGATAAAACCAAGCTCTAGGAGATTGCTTGAGCTCATATAGTGCCTTCTTTAATCTGCATAGGTGGTCTTCCTTAACAAAGGGCATAAAACCTTCGAGTTGTTCAATGTAAACATCTTCTTCCAATTCACCATTTAGACAGGGTGACTTAATATCCATTTAGTAAACCTTGATTTTTCCCGAGCATTCATAAGTGAGAAACATCATGATAGCTTCCATTCTGGAAATGGGAGCAAATATTTCTTAAAAATCAATTCCTTCTACTTGTGAATATCCTTTTCAGACTAATTTTGCCTGATTCATAGTAACTTGTTTGTCCTCATTCAATTTGTTTATGAGGACCCATTTAGTTCCAATAAAAAGTTTATTCTTTGGTCGTGGAACCAATTCCGAAGTGTCATTCTTCTCAATTTGATGCAGTTCTTCATTCATAGCTTCTACCCAGTGTTCATATTGACTAGCTTCCTCAAAATTTCTAGGCTCAAAAGTTGCTAAAAGAGCAAGGTGGGTTTGTTGTGATAAATGGAGTTGTCAACTTATTCTGGTTCTAAGTTCTTCATTTATGTTGCTGATAATTTTATTTGAAGGATGATTCTTTTGACACTATTCTTTCAAAATATTTGGAGAAGTTTCTTGTACACCATGCTAATATTTTCTTATTTCCTCTTGGTTGACTGTTGTTTCCTCATTTTATTGGTCTTGTTTTTGAGTTTCTTCTTCATTTTTTATATATTCTACCTCAAGCCCCTCAAACATGATCTCGTTGTTATCCTTTAGAACACAGTCCTCATCAAAAGTAACATTTATGCTTTCAACTATTTATTTTCACCTTAGATTGTAGCATCGATAAGCCTTTCTTTTGCATGAATAACCAACGCAAATACCTTCATCAACATGGGAATTGAACTTGCCCAAGTTTTGTTCTTCACTTTTGATGTAGCATTTGTTAGCCTCTCTCATAAAACAATAATAAATCCAAAAATAAATAAATTAATTAAATATTGCAAGTTAGGAATTTGTGCCTAACTCTTGGGTTGTTCCTCTAAGATAGGAGTTAGTTTAGGTAACTCCTATATTGGCGTGTGTCTGGTGAGAAATTATTTCAACCGAAGGAGAAATTATCTCAACGAAAAGTGTCTAAGATAGAATGCACTATCTTGAGAACACTGTCTCTCATCTATTTATTTGTAACACTATATTTTTTAATGAATGAAAATGTGAGATAGAATACCTAAGGATGAAGCCTTTTTCCGCCAATGTTTTGTGTTTGATTTATTATGTGTCGTTTATATATTTGTCTAAGTTAATCTCATTTTTCAATATGTGGTATCAGAGCTGTAGGGTTGTTGAGGAAGTACTGAAGTCTGTGTGAAAATATAAAAACAAAATTCGAAGCCATCTGAAAGTATAGAGTCCAGTGAGAAAGGCTTGCTACTACTGCGTTCGAGCCACTAATTTGCATTAAGGAGCCACCGTGCATGAAGGAGCCGCAAAACTAAGGAAACTAACCACCAGAATCATAGCCGAGGCCGCCATCGTCCACCATGGAATCCTTGATAGTTGCACGACGTTTTGTGACCAGATTGGCATAGTCATCTTCTGCCACAAAATCATATATTTTATCATCTAATTTTATCTTGTATTCATAGTTTGAAATTTGTGTTGTGATGTGCTTAAAGGAATGATCGAATGGATGTCCTCACAACGATGATCTGAGCATTGTTTGCTCCTTCACACAGTAGATGATCAAGCACTACCTTTGCCCCTCCTTCCGATAAATCTATCTTATTTATCAGTGAAACCCTTCTAATGTTGGAGGAATATCATTGTGCACAACCGAGGGTTTTCAAGATTTTTAATGACCCCGTATGGTTTGGGCTCTCGTTTTTGTGTCAACTATACGATATTCAAACGGATCCTTGCAGGTGTGGTTCTCTCATTCTTCTGTGCTCCGCTTTTGGCTTAATGTTCAGTGTATGGATTATATTTAGTTTACTTAGCCCCATTTCAAAAATTTCAACTCGTGACTGAAGATTCTAGAGTTTTTTCACCAAGAAATCTCTTAGAAAACATTTGTGAATATCGATTTTGGTTCAATATATGGAGGAACATTATCTTTCTTAGCCCCACCCAATTTGAAATTTCGAATCCCAACGCTATCAGTAAGAAATTTCTCCGAAAAAATATGTGAAACTTCCAGGAAATTGCGAAGCCTCGAGCTCAAGACGTCTGGTGTTGAAATCTCGTGGCTTGCATATTTTCCAATTTGCTTTGTCCTACCTGAAACAAATTGAGTTGGGCTTCAAATTGCATAATTTTTTGCCTGATCCATGAGTTGTCTCGTGAAATTTTGTTCAATGGAAGGCAGTTTTCGGTATTCCTTTTGACGATATTTGTGTGGCTAATGGACGATGTGAACTTCCATCGCTGATGGTTGTATTTTGGTTGATCGGAGTAATAAATTATAATCTGTGTGCTTAGATCGAGCTCGGTTTCTTGTTATAGTTGTAAATTTGTTCTCTAGCAGAGCAGGGTTGATGTGTGCTGAGGAAGAATTCTGGGTTCAAATGTATATGTTATTCTTTGTTATCTTTATTGCGCTCCCAGGATTTGAACTGAGGTGGCTGCGAGAGCAGCTCAGGGAGGTTTCTTTCTTATTAGTGCTTCAGATATTTACTTGTTCATCTAATCAAAGTTAAAGCAGGTCTCTTGGTGACTTGTAAAAGTGCTTTTGGAAATTCCTATTTCAAACATAAAAGACTATATTTTTTTTTCTATTTAGAGTGATGGGGTTAAAGGGTAAATTGTTGGAAGATATAAGGTTTGCTACCATTTTGTATGACCAGAAAATAGTAATCTTTTTTTGGAGTAATAAGAGAATGTTGAGATTTTTGAAATGAGTGATTTTTTGGAGAGATAAGGAGTGGATAAAATCATTTATTTGTAATGGAGAAATAAGGTGTATATTTTGTAATTTTGGAGTTATAAGTATTTTCTATTTGGAGAGATAATTGAATATTTTTATTTCTAGAAGGTTGAGTCATTTTTTTGAACACATTTGCTTCAAAAATTTCCGAGCGTCAGATTCTCACTATTTGAGAAAACTTCAGTGGAAATGTTGTAAAAGATGAAATATTGATGACCTTAATACTTAATAAAGACATATTATTTATGGTGTTGATGTGTCCTAGATCCCCCCGAAATCGAATAAGGGGATCTTAGGTACACCATGTGTATTTGTGATGGCAAGTGCTTTTATGGCTTCATGTTGTTGCTTATGATTTGTGTCTAGTTTTGACACATAAATGATCTCATTTGACACACATAAAGTTCAATGCAAGTAAGCACAACACTTGTAACAAAATAGCTTCAAGGAAGGATAATTAAGCTCAACACATACAACAAATAATCAAAGTTTTCAACATCAACATTCTACCGCAACAAACAAATTCACTCAATACAATCAAGTTCATGAATCTGCAAACTCTAGCATTTCAAAGAAAAGTCTACATCACTACAATTAAGTTAATGAATCTGTAAATTTCAACGTTTCAGAGCACAGTATACATCAACATTATTGAACTTATAATCAAACTCAAATTACATTGCATTGTAAGGGTGCATTTTCGGTTGAAACCGACACCCAAGTCTTGAACTGAGTCAAATTGAATTCATTGTAATGAGTCATTAAAAAAATTGTAAGCTTTTTTGGGTGCATTTTCAACAGTGTTCGATACCCTTCCTTTAAAGCACACTCAAGTGAGTTCACGATTTTTAACTCTAAATGAAACACACAACAAGTTCACATCTCCTGCAAGCAAGCGTGAGTATTCATTCAAGCAATTTGCGTCAAAACAGTATAAAGTTCAAACCTTAAAGTGAGCCAGAGTGAAGTTCATTACAGCAACCATCAAAGCAACCAAACAAGAAAGTTGAGATCAACATCAAGCGAGCGTGGCTATTCCTCCAAGTGATCATGAAGTCATCAAGTAAGACAAGTGAGCATTCATGCAAACACGATCGTCATGAAGCGAGTGTGAATTCCAGAGTTTAAGAAAGAAAGTTATACAACTCTAGCAAGTGTTCCCAGCAAGTGCCATAAGCAAAAAACCAAGCGAGCGTTCCATTCAAGTACCATAGCAAGCGAGCCTGTCCTGCAAGTAACAAAATCAAGTGAAACAGTTCAAAGCACGACATTTACAACAAGCAAACCTGATTTCAAGTAAGCAAGTTCAGATGGCGCAACATATTTAGTTGTTAAAAATTCTTCATAGTTTGATCATCTCCAGTGATGAAGACATGGTGCACATCAACAAAGAAACTCTTGCTGATGTTTTATGACATCTACAACAAACATATGAAACCATTGAGTTTCTCCAACTAGAGTTGCAACTACAAAGAGTTGAGCTGCAATGAAAGAGTTCTTCTTCCAAGTCATTCAACCATACAGATGAAGATAAAGCTATTGATTCCAAATCATTCATCCAAACAACTTCAAGTGTTGAAGTTGTTCATGATCAAATTCACATTTCTTCCAAACCCATCATCAAGCCATGGGAAGAAATTCAAAATAAAAAGAATCGACGAGGCTTAGGATATGTCACTGATGACACCAACTTACATATCCCATATTATTCCAATCCAATTAACTTTGTGAGTGTAGGATTTCTTGAACAACTCACCTCAGTAGGTTCTGAGAAAGTTGCAGAAAAACAGAACTGCACACAACCTGAAGTTGATGTCCAACCAAAATGTTCTCATTGTCAAAAAACCGGTCATATGGAAGATCAGTGTTTTGATCTCCATCCTTGTCACCATTGTGGCAAGTCCAATCATTCCTCAGAAAAATTTTGCAACCAACAAAAATCATCCAGATTGAAGATACACTATGAATGGATCGATCCTTGGGAATGGCCATCCATAGTCAAAAGATTGTCTCATTTCTACAACCGACTACAATCACACATAGTGTAGCCAACAGTGAAACGATGATGGTACTCTTGTGTAGTTGAATGGAGAAGTAAAATAGTGACACTCTCCTACACCTGAAGGGGAGGAGTTCAGAATTCAGATATAATTTGAAGAAGATTGTCTCTCCTTTCAGTTGACAAAGGGGGGAAAATGTCAATGAAATTAATAAGTGGTTGTCAGACTAAAAGTCTCGACAACATCAATGAAGCAGCCAGTGGGTATCTTCATCAGCCAGTGGGCGACCAACAACAAAGCAACATTGAGCAGCTTTCATCATAGCAAAACCAACATTGAGTTGTTTTTCGACATCATCAGCTAGTGGGCGATCATCATCAGCAAATACGCCAGTCGGCGTTCATCAAATTGTGTCGGTGGACACCGGATGTTGTTTTCAAGAAAAGGACAATTAGATCCTTTTGCATCTTCGCACATGATGGAGTTGTCAAGCATCCTTTCAAGATGAATCAGTCATACAACTGATTCATGTTCTCTTCAAATTTGAGTTTTTCCAGCATCCAACATTTGCGGTTTTTTCAGGAAATATATTTGACGATCAACATGAGAACTTGGAAGATGGTTCCTCATTCTTATTTTGGATTTATCATTGAAGGGGGGAATGTTAGCCTCTCTCATAAAACAATAATAAATCCAAAAATAAATAAATAAATTAAATATTCCAAGTTAGGAATTTGTGCCTAACTCTTGGGTTGTTCCTCTAAGATAGGAGTTAGTTTAGGTAACTCCTATATTGGAGTGTGTCTGGTGAGAAATTATGTCAACCAAAGGAGAAATTATCTCAATCAAAAGTGTCTAAGATATAATGCACTATCTTGAGAACACTATCTCTCATCTATTTATTTGTAACACTATATTCAATTTTTTTAATGAATGAAAATGTGAGATAGAATACCTAAGGCTGAAGCCTTTTTCCGCCAATGTTTTGCGTCTGATTTATTATGTGTTGTTTTTATATTTTTCTGAGTTAATCTCATTTTTCAATAGCATTTACTTCCAAACATTTTGAATTATTTGACGTTAGTCGATCTTCCCTTCCATAGTTCATACAGAGTCATGTTATAATTGTTCTTGAGAAGAAATCTCTTTATAATGAATATGACTGTATCGATTGCTTGAACCCATAATTTATCATCCAATTTTGAGTCATTTAACATTATTCTAGCCATTTCCTGTATGATTTTATTTTTTCTTTCAGCAACTCCATTTTGCAGTGGTGTTTTGGCTGTTGAGAATTGCCTTTTTATTCCATTTTCATCACAGTATTGCTGAAATTCTTTGGATGTGAATTCTCCACCATTATTTGATCTTAGACATTTGATCTTCAAATATGTTTCATTTTCGACCAGTTCCTTATATATTTTGGAACAGTCGAATCCCTCATATTTTTTCTTTAAGAAAATAACAGCCATCATTTTGTTGTAATCATCTATCATTAGCATAAATTATAATTCACTATCTAAACCTTTTGTTCTCATAGGACCACATAGATCAATATGTAATAATTTGAATGGACATGACATAAAGTGTTCATTTGTCTTGAACTCAACTTTTGTCTATTTACCATGCTGACAATATTCACATATTTAATTGGTAGGTTTTGAAGTTTTAGTCATTTCTCTTATTGATTCCTTTTTGTTGATCTTGGCCAAATTATTGAAATTTATATGTCCCATTCATTTGTGCCATAACAAACATTCATCTTCTTTTTCCAAAAATCACTCTTTAGGTGTTTCATCCAAAATGTATGTCATTTGGAGCTCTCCTTGATGTAGTCACAAATTTTCCAAATTTTCCTTTCTTGATTTCACATTCCTTAGAGTTGAATAGCATCATGTGTCCTTGATTGCACATCTATCCAACACTGAGCAGATTGTGATTCATATTTTCAGCCACAATAAGTCCTTCACTAATGCATCCTTGCTTTCAAATGTGGTCGTACCTTCTCATTTGAAGACTCGTCATTTCCAAAAGACATTGTTTCATCCTTCTTTTCCTTCAAGGATATGAACTTACTTTTATCTCCAGTCATATGAGTTGAGAAACCACTATAAACATACCTAACATTTCTATTTCTTTGAGCCTTAAGAGTGATAACACATTTTCAGTCTTCTTTTTCCATACTTGCTCATTCTAATTTTGCAAGAATTCCTTTGAAGAGCTTCCAAGTCTGTAATGTTTAGCCAGATGTCCAAAATTTTTACATTTGTAAAATTCGACATCATCTCTCAAATGATCAAATCTATTGATATTTTGCTCAGTTCTAAAATATCCATTTCTGAAAGATCTCCTGGAATTATATTCATTCCAAACCTACATGTGACATTCTATAACTCTATGTCCAAATATTCCACATGAATAAAAATGATCATAAAAGATAGTTTGATACTTGGGAAGAAATATTCTTCGAGGAATTTTTTTCCATGGTTCTTCCTGCGAGTCTTGATCTTTCGATTTACCTGAGAGATCTACCTGCTTGGTATATTTTTCATATCCATCTTCTTTTGTTGTTATAGAAGGAATTGAATCCTTTTTGGATTCTTCCTTGTAACCAATACCACTCTTGTCACTACATGATCACTGATTCCTGATGAATTTTTCCAATGCCTTTGAGTTGTTCACGTAGTTTTGAAGAGTTTTTCCATTTTTTACTTCCTTTCATAGAGAGACTATTGAGCTTATAATGCCTTTGTTTCCTTGTTTCTTTCCTTTAATTATTTCTTGAGCAATTGTTCAATTTATTTGTATTCTTCAACCTTTATTTTAAGATTTAGGACCTGTTCCCTTTCTGTATGATTCGTCTTCGAGAGTATTGATGTGCTCCATCTCGACCTTGAGCTCTTTGATAACCCTGATCACTTCATTTTGAATTTCAGCCTCAGTCATCTCTTCTTCTTCGTCTCTTTCTTCATCAAATACCTCTCTCTTATTATGCTTGGCCATAAAAAAAACCCTTTCATTTATTTCTTCTTCGTTATCACTATCTTCATCGAATGAGGAGTTATCTTCTTCGGAGAATTTTTTTTTCTTAAACCATTTCTTATTTCCTTGCTTGTTGAACTTCCTAGGGCATTTCATTCCTTAATAGCTTCATTTGTGTGAGGACACTTGGTTGCAAAATGCACAACCTAACCACAATCAAAACATATCAATGGAAGCTTATCTTTGAATTTTCCTGTACCTATCTCATCTTTCGTGTGAATTAGGAAAATTACTTATCTGAAAATTCTTCTTCATCTTCTTCCCTTTCTTCATCTTTACGACTGCAAGTTTTGGCTTTTTGAGTCTTCCTGTCCTTACCAGTCTTCCTGGATGTGGGAAATGTTGTTTATAAGTGAGATGTGCTACCCTCCTCTTAAATCCTCATTTCATATTCCGTAAGAATTCCATGCAATTCGTCTATGCTGAGATTGGTCAGATCTGATCTATATTCCAAGATAGATACCTTTGGGTTGAATTTTGTTGGCAAGGTTTTGAGGATCTTTCAAACAATAATTTTCATGTCAATAGGTTCTCCCAAACCTCCAATGTATTTTTATATTTCTTCAACAACCTGAAATTTGAAACAATATTTTAATCTTCCTTAATTTTGACTTGCTCGAATTTTTCCCTGTAAATTTGAAGGTTTTCTTCTTTCACCTTTGAGGCACCTACATATATATTTTCAAGCTTGCCCCATACCTCTTTAGAAGTTTTGCCGCTCAACACCTTAATATAAATATATTCGATAAACCCATTGATAATAAGATCTTTAGTGTTTTCATCAGATATGATATTTTTCTTACCTTGTTCATCATGAGTCGGTGTGAAACCTTTTTCAGAGATTTCCCATACTTCATATCCTTGCACCAACAAATGAATCTGCATTCTCCCACTCCAAAGTGAAAATTTATTTCTATTGAAAAATGGAACTCTATTCTTAGTATACTCCATGATCTCCTTCCAATTGTTAGACATTATTGATGGAACCAAGCTATGATACGAATTGTTGGAAATATAGAGGGGTTGAATCAATACTCCCTAGCAATTAGAACTTTTAAATCTTTTTAGAGCATCAGTTAATATTCAATTATTACTAGTTTCTATCTAGTAACAACAGTGAACAATAAAACACAATAGGCACAAGAATTTTAGGTTGAAAACCCCCTCCAGGTCAAAACCGACCGAATTCTTTTCTAATACATTCTTTTAATCTTCAACCTCAACTGCAATTACAGTTACAACTTCCTCGAATTCTAGAAAAGCATTCTTTTCCAGCTCCCACTGGAAGGACACACCAGAGCCTTGGTTTCTCAGTAGTCAACTAAATGGATGCCCCAACATCCTAGACCAACCTACCATGCAGAAGTGTTCATAGGCTCCAACTTGTAGGTGACTTCATGCACCAAACTAGCACCTCTCTACCACCCTATAATGATTATAAGTGAGACAATAGTGTGGAATACCATACCAGGTACAATGATCCATGATACATTATGATTTACAGTGATTTTGTTGTATTTCACTGAACACCCAATCACACTATGACCTGCAACCCAACCACGACATCATCACGACAATGACAACTATACCTCCCAACAATGCCTCTTTAAATCTAGGCAGCTTGACTCTTTTACAATAAGACTCTTTCAATGATGACTCTTTTACAAATTTACAATGATGGCTCTTTTACAAATTTGCAATGATGACTCTTTTACTTCTCTAGATTTTCAACAAATCTGACACTTGACTCCACATTTCTTCTTGGATGACTTGCAATTTTTGAGGTATTGTTGTGCTTGCTTCAAGTAATGGTACTTTGGCATTGCATGTCCTTCTAGTATGTGTCTAAGTTGTTCTAAAGTGTCATCCTTCCTGCACACGCATTAACAAGCCAGACCCAAACAAATACAAAACAATATACTTACGCTATCCTGCAAAAACATATGTAAAAGATGATACTAAAAATTCAATTGAAAACATAATCATACATGAGGAAACCAAGAATTCTTGGTCCTACTATTGACACCTTCCCGATAACTTTCATATTATAAAGAATAGATTTGGTGGCCCCTATCGTCTAGTGGATTAGCATCTCTCTTTCAAGGAGGCAACGGGGATTCAACTTCCCTGGGGGTACCATGATCCATTTGTTAGGTATCCTAAGTAATTTTCAATTACTGTCTTGTTCCTAGGTCGATGCCCGAGTGGTTAATGAGGACGGACTATAAATCCGTTGGAAATAAGCCTACGCTGGTTCAAATCTAGCTCGACCCATACTTTTATTTAGTATACTTACTCTTGACTGTTGATGTGTGGTCCCTACTACAGTGATCCTTGAATGCATATTTTTTCTTGTCTTCTAGTAGCTCGATATTAAATATTTTGTATCTATGTAATTTTAGATCTTTGAGGTCTGAAATGTCGTCTTGTGGTAGCCCTCTGAGTACTCTTTCCATCCACACAGGTTTGATAGAGATCGGATTCTTCAAGAAATATTTATGCCTAATTTCCCATGATGACCTGATTATAGGCTGGTTCAGTAAAGCGAACTTGTGTGAATTTTCATGTGTCATTGTTTTGAACTTTGGCCTTGAAAATGATATCCTACAAAGTACAGTCCATCATCTTTCTGCAAATAGTTATGAAATTTGAATCCAATTCTTAGAGAGAGATTTATGACGAGTTTCCTAAGGTCACCTATTTGAGATGGAATTTAGGAGCCTGCAAAAACCCTAAATTCGTTAGATCATATCTCCAAACATATAGCGAACCAAGATTTAAAAGTTGGTCACAGAGTTCATAAATATTTTGGCTCAAATGGGTTCTAATGTCATCTTCAGAAGCTTCGTAGAAAAAAAAATTATAGCATAGATTCCACGATGACCTGTTTGAAGCAACGAAATCCTAGAATTCAAGGCTCTAAACTTGCTTCAAAACAAACCTTCAAAATTGATCATAATTTTGTACCCTAACTAGACCTCAAGGAAACCTTAAAATCCCTACAACAGATCCTATGTTAGAAGATCATGAGGTCCGAAAAATTACAGAGGTCTTATCACAAGATAGTTCATGCTA
Source organism: Pinus taeda (assembly GCA_000404065.3). NCBI lineage: Eukaryota > Viridiplantae > Streptophyta > Pinopsida > Pinales > Pinaceae > Pinus > Pinus taeda. Next base: position 116,319 of record APFE030419630.1, on the reverse strand, counting down.
CAAGAAATGCTTACTAATGGCGAAAGGGTAATAAAGGAAACTCATGATGAGAACAAAATAAATGTTAATCCTGATGTCATAGACACTAACATTGGATCAAAGAACCACCATGTTTGAAAGATCGATATGAGGAAGTTTGATGGTAAGGATCCTAGAACATGGATACTACAGATGGAGCAATTTTTCGATCTCCATAATGTGAAAAAATCACAAAAGGTACGCATTGCAACTTTATATTTGGAACCAAATTAGTTTGTATGGTATCGATGGATTTTCTCTCATAAACAAATTCTCACTTAGGCTATTTTTATGTATGAAATGATAACACATTATGAGGAAAGAAAAAGCAACACTTTTTTCAGCCAATTGATAAATCTCAAACAAAAGGGTTCAATGGTGGAGCACATTGAGGACTTCCAAAAATTGAATATGAAGGTAAAATATATTCTAGAGGAACTAGGATTGATGTGTTCATAGGGACTTTAAAAGATAGCATCCAACATGAGGTTCACCTTTGGGAACTAGATTTATTAGAGGAGGCATTCAGGTTGGAAAGAAAAATGGAAAGCCAAATTATGGCAACAAGGAAGCCTACCACTCACAATCATAAAGATGGAAGTGTTGCTACCCCTAGCCATCCAAAACCTACAAGGTTGACACCACAACAATTGGAAGAAAAAAGAGCAAAAGGGATTTGTTACAGTTGTGATAGAAATACACTAAAGGTCATAAGTGTGCCGATAGAAATTATTTTACATAGATTGTGAAGAGGAGGAAGAAAATGAAAAAGAAACGTCAAAAGAAGAGGATATACACAAGGAAAAAACCCTAGAAAAATAAGAAATGAATCCGACCATATCTTGTAATGCATTGGCTAGAATTACCACTCCTTAAACTATTAAATATATGAAGGCATATCAAGAAGAAAGGTAATAGTGTGATTGATTCAGGATGTCCATTATTTATTCATGTAAATAGCAAGGATTGAATTGCTTCCTATATCTAGCACCAGAGTATCAAGTGATGGTGGCAAGTGGATGAACCATAATTTTCTCTAGAAAGTGCCATAATATCAAGCTATCCATGGGAGAATATGTATTGAATAGCCCAATGCTTTCCATTCCAATGGGTGGTGTTGATGTTGTACTAGGAGTCCAATGGCGACAATCCTTGGGTAGAATAATTTTTATTTTCAAGAAATTTTCATGAAATTCTCTTCAGAAGGAAAGGAAGTAGAGTGAAGGGGTATCACATGGAAATCGGGAAAGATAATCAGCTCTAACGGAATGACAAATATTCTAAAGAAAGAACAATGAGGCATAATTGCACAATTATGTTCACTAGACATTCCCACATCAAAATCATCCATTTTTCGAGATCTCAAAAAAGTATTGGACAATCATTCCAAGGTATTTAAGACTCCCAAATGTCTCCCACCTATTCATGATCATGATCATGCTATTAATTTGATTCTAGGAAGCATTCCTCCAAACATCAGGCCTTACAGATAGCCCTATGTCAAAAAGAGTGAAATTGAGTGTATGGTTATAGAAATTCTAGAGGATGGTATAATTCAACCTAGTCAAACTTATTTCTTTACTCCAGTAGTAGTGTTTCACAGGAAGGATGGATCATGGTGCATGTGTCAAAATTATAGGGAGCTAAACAAGCTCACTATTAAAGATAAGTTTCCCACTCCTGTCATTGATGAATTGCATGGATCAATTTACTTCACCAAGTTGTATCTTTGTTCAGGATATCATCAAATCAGAATGAAGGCTAAAGACATTCAAAAAACAATATTTAGAACTCATGAGGGTCATTATGAATTTTTGGTCATGCCTTTTGCCTTTACTAATGCACCTTCTACATTTCAAGGTTTGATGAATTGCATTTTCAAGCCCTTCCTTAGAAAATTTTTGTTAGTATTTTTTGATGATATACTAATCTACAACATGTCTTGGAAGGATCATGTCCAACATGTTGAAATGGTTCTCAAACTTTTGGAGGAGGAACAATTATATGCAAAAATCTCCAAAATGTTTCTTTAGTGTACAAGAGGTGGAATATCTAGGTCATATTGTATCTCATGAAGGTGTTAAGGTAGACCCTAGCAAAATTAAAACCATTAAGGAATGGAAAATCCCCACATCCATAAAGAATCTACGAGGATTTCTCAGGTTGACAGGGTATTATGTCAAGTTTGTTAAGAATTATGGGATAATAGTAGCACCTCTAACAACATTATTGAAGAAAGATGCATTTTCATGGACTCCAGAAGTAGCGAAGGCCTTTAAACATCTTAAAGAGGCAATGTGCGAAGCACCAGTCTTAGTTACACCGGACTTCACAAAAATCATTAGTGTGGAATGTGATGCCTCAAGAAATGGAATTGGTGTTGTTTTAATGCAAGAAGAAAGACCCATTGCCTTCGAAAGTCATCCAATCAGAGGAAATTATTTACACAAAGCTATTTATGAGAAGGAAATGTTGGCAATACTACATGCACTTAAGAAATGGTGACCCTACCTAATGGGAAGACACTTCAAGGTAAAAATGGATCATGAGAGTCTTAAATAATTTTTAGAACAAATATTATCTTCAGAAGAGAAGCAGAAACGGGTCACAAATATGTTGGGTTATGAATTTGAAATCATCTACAAAAAGGGGAAGCAAAATGTTTTGGCAGATGCACTCTCAAGAAAGGATGAGGATGTGGAAGAATTTCTTTGCACCATTTCTATTATCCAACCAGATTGGATAAATGAAGCAAGCGATGAATTGAAGAATGATGAGGAAGTGTGGGAACTCATTCAAAAGATACAACAAGATCCTAGTACATCTGATACGTTTTGCTAGAAAAATTATTCGTTACGGTACAAGGATCGGTTACACCTATGTAAGAATTCCCAACTCAAACAAAATATTCTTAGGGAATTTCACACCTCTCCCTTAGGAGGGTTCAGGATTTCTAAAAACATACCACAGGTTTAAGAAGGATTTTTTTTGGGATGGAATTAAATTGGATATTCAAAATTTTGTGGCAGAATGTTTGGCTTGCCAACAAAATAAAGTAGAAACAATTAATACCCCAAGACTATTACAACCTTTATCTATTCCAAGACAATGTTGGTAGGAGGTTTCAATGGATTTTATCACAAGTTTACCCAAGTATGAAGGAAAGAGTGTTATCATGGTGGTAGTTGATAGACTTACCAAGTATGCACACTTTTGTGCATTATCTCATCCATTTAAAGTGAGTATAGTTTCTACTGCATTTATGTAAACAATTCAAAAGCTACATGGAAACCCAAAGATTATTGTAAGCGACAAAGATCCCATTTTCACTGGAAATTTTTGGATATAATTATTTTCTTGTCTTGGTACTCAGTTAACCCATAGCTCATCTTATCATCCTCAATCTGATGGGCAAACTCAGATAGTAAGCAAATGTTTGGGAGGATATCTTTTTTATGTTGTATTTGATAAACAGACATAATGGGTCAAATGGTTGCCTCTGGCTGAATGGTGGTATAACAATTCCTTCTATACTGTAACAAAAATGACCCCATTTATGGCACTTTATGGATATCATCCACCATCCATCACATCATATTTAAGAGAAAAGTATAAGGTTCAAGTAGTGGAAGATCACATCGAGCATCAACAAAAAGTTCTCCAACTCTTAAAGGATAACCTCACCTTGGCGCGGAATAGAATGAAACAGAAGGAAAATCAATATTGCAGTGAAAGATGTTTTGATGTACGTCATTTGATATTCCTACGGCTACAAACACATAAAAACATTTCCCTCAAGCAAGCTAAGAAGGATAGTAAATTTTCACCAAAGTATTATGGTCTGTACAAGGTGTTGCAAAAGATAGGTGCTATGGCATACAAATTGGAGCTTCTTGCATCTTCTCAAGTGCACCTAGTTTTCCATGTTTCATGCTTAAAGAAGGTTATAAGTGACAGGTTTCTAGTTCAAATAATATTTCCAGAACTTGATGAGGAAGGAAAAATCATATTGGAACCTGAAGCAGTCAAAGAAACGAGAACTCAACAACTACGAAATTGATCAATTTTAGAGTATCTCATTAAGTGGAAGAACTTACCTGTTGGAGATTCCACATGGGAGGATGAGAATTTTATATAGAGGAATCCAAAACTACTCAAGCATTGAGGACAACAATTTTTTAAAGGAGAGGGGCATGTTAGGTCCTTATAATACTAGTGTTTCCCCCATTACTATTTTCATTGTATCCTTATTGCTATTGTTGTGCCCCTATTGTCCCCATATTGTTATTATTATGCCCCATAGAATCCCACTATTGTTATTTTTGTGCCTTTATATTATTATTATTATGTCGGCTTTGGCTATATTGTGACCCCTTAGACTCCTATATATAGGAAGGATGTTTTGTCATTTGAATCATCCAAGAATTGTTCATTTGTGTAATGTAAAGGAGGTTTCCCCCTCAAAGAGGCTGAATTCTAAGGCATTGATCTATATTTTCAATATTTTTGTGAGCTTGTTTCATAGCATTTTACCTTCTGATCTGACTTATATTTCTCTTGTGACTGAGAGCAGACTGGGATATGATTTCTATACCACATTCACCATAATCCTAAAAATATCTATTCCCAGCTCATTTTTACGATGTCCATCACTTACTTCTAAGCCCTCATGAAAGTCTGAGGAGAGCAGAAAGTACCCCTTCATGATCTAGTGAATGGTACAACCATAGGCTCAGGCTGTCAGTCTCCATCCCTACATAGAAGGCTGAAACCTGAATTTAGGCCCTTTAAAAAATCCTTTATCTAACTTGCGACAAGAGGGATCATGCCTTGGTGATGAATCAAAAGCTCGTTCTGAAGTCTGGAGTAGATGACCACATAAGGAAAATGAAAATATAGAAAAACCGTAGCTATCACACCCATTTTCTTCCCACTCGCCCCAAAAATAAAAATGCAAATTAAAAAAAAATGGATAATGTTGTCCCATATTAATCCTCCAATTATGGAATTCTTTGTAATCCATTTTGATAATATATGACCTGTTAACATATTTCTTATAAGTGAAGCTACTACCTTGATGTGGAATTTAACAGAGTTTGAGCCTCTCTTGGCATCATATCATCTAATGATCTAGGATCATAACCATGATCATAGATTGATTCAAAAATAAATTTTGTTGCTTTGGAGGCTTAGGTAGACGAATTTGGATAGATTGCTTCATTTTAGGTAAGCCAAACTAACAAACACATATACTTAGGTAGAGCCATCCAACATCTCATGGATTCTACACAAGATTTTGTGTGCCAAGGAATTTTAGATTTCCATCCATCGAACATATCTTGCCAATTTTCAGGGATGCTTTCTATATCACTGAAATTTTCTAAGGAAATTCTCCAGGTCTCTAGAGTGAAGGTGCATTGTGGAAATACATGAGGACTTTCTTCTTTTTCCTTCTTGTACATGACACATCGGGATGACCCATGAATATTCCTTTTATTGAGATTTCTTTCCATCAAAACCTTCCCATGAACCCTTTCCCATCATAATATATTGATTTTTTGTAGACCATATTTATGTCAAATTCTTCCCCATAGCCTTTTTGGAGGAGGATGAGGAATGTTTTGAATTAACATTTCATATCTTGCAATGATTGAATAAACACTCTTGTTACTACTGGGTCATGTTCTTTGATCCAACCTTGTGGTTGCAATTGGAGTGAATCCCTTTAATGAATTGACCAATGTTTTCCAAGGAGGTTGAATATTGGGGGGGAGATCATGAAATTTCCAACCAACCCAATGACCATTGGCATCCCATTTCGAGATATCAATGTTCTTGCATATATCCATTTGATTCCATCGAATTGGAAAGTTCTTTAACTCCTTTTTCCTCAACCACCAATGTTGTTAATGGAATACAATATTCTGTAGGACAATGCACACACTATTTATAGCTTTCCATCCCAGGTGATAAACAATATTAGAAGCCACTTCTTTTTACAATTTCCATATTCTAGATCTGCACTTTGGCGATATTTCTCTTTCAAGTCTAATACTTTTCTCTTTCAATTCTAATGAGCCTACATTTGTGGGAGTGTTTATGCACGAAGGCCTATTTCCACCATTATTTAGAATATGAGAGAATATGTGAAACAATATTTTCTCCCAAGGGTAGATTCATGAGGTTAGGATCTTTGGTTGCTAATCCACCAAAGTTTTTTAGTAGAAACTATGCTCAATTATCCAAATGGAATTTGTTTTCATTATTTTTTCCTCCTTTCTAAAAGAACTCCTACAAAATACTCCCAATTTGATGGATTATTCCTTTATTGGAGAGCAAACTAGATTCCATATAAATTGGAAGAGATGAAAATACATACTTAATTAATACTATTTTTCATACTGCATTTAGCCATTGTGCACCCTAGGATTGGATTTGTTTCCTATTTTTTTTTAAGACTTTCTCCCAATCATCTACATTTGTTACTCCCTATGAGATTATAATTCCTAAATATTTAAACGACATTCATTCTAGTGAGACAGGGAATTCCAAGATACTTGACATCTCGTTTAGTGATGCTTCGGAAAAATTCCAACCACATAGATGGAATTTCCTTTTATTGACTGAATCTACAGATAGTTCAAGATAGAAGTTCATTTTTTAAATAAATTTACAATTAATTTGGAGCCTCGCCGCTCCCCCAAAGAAGGAGGGTGTTATATACAAAATGTGAATGATTTACCCCTTTTACATTTTGTGTGATACTCATCCCCAGAAGATTTCCTTCCTATCCCACTTTTTTAAAATTGCTACTTAGGATTTCAACTATAATGATATATAGAAAAGGGGATAGGGGGAAGCCTTCCTTAGACTCCTTGAAGCAACAAAAAATTTGTTAGGAAGACTATTTACCAATGACACTATCCATGGGGACATGATACATGTTTTAATCCATCTTATAAATTCTTTCCAAAACTCAATATTTCTAACCCAAGGAGAAGATAAGAAATCCTTACCTAGTCAAATAGAGGGAAGTTTAATTGTTCATGAAAAACACTCGTAGATAGTTTCTTGTTGAGGAAAACACTTCTTTGAATTGTAGGGGATGTTAATCCCTATATATGGCCCATGTAACCTTAAAACCCCTTATTAAGTACTAGATATTGAGTAGTTGCGTTTTGATTGTTATATTATTATGTATGATAAAACCTAGCATGGTAGAATATCTGGTATCTCAATTTTTTTTGAAATAATGGAGAGACAATCAAGACCCCATGATCGCTTAGCCATTAGCCATATCAAGCTAGCGCAGGGAAGAATTTTTCAGTGGATTGTATTACAAGCTTACCTAAATATGAGGGAAAGTGTGCAATTATGGTGGTGGTATACTTAACGACAAGTATGCTCATTTTTGTAGAGGATTGGAAGATATGGCTTACAAATTGTAGTCTCCTCCTCTTCGCATGTACATCTAGTATTCCAAGTTTCTTTCTTAAAAAATATAATCATTGATAAGATACAAGTCCAATCTATTCTAATACAAATTAATGAAGAAGGGTAAATAATAATAGAACCAAAAACAATCTTGGAAACAAGGAAATAACAAGTAAGAAATCGAGTAATCATTAATTATCTCATCACATGGAAGAAACCACTAGTGGATGAAGTGACATGGGAAGTTCGATTGTCCATGAAAAAACACCTACATACATATAGTCAATTGTTTAGGAAAACACTTCTTTTTAATGGTAGGGGGACATTAATTACTATATATGGCCCATGTAACCTTAAAACCCCTTATTAAGCATTAGATATTCAATAATTACATTTCTATTGTTATATTTTTAGGTATGCTAAAACCTTGCATGGTACCTTTTTATTGTAATTGTAGCCTTTATCACCTATATGTACACTAAGGAGGCATAGTACTAGGATCATACAATATTTTATTATACACTATAGTCATTTTTAAAGGAGGCTTCCCTCTGAATGTGTCAGATTTCCTTAAAACCTAGTAAACTAATTTGAAATTTCCGATTGTAAAATCCCTGAACATAAACAATTGATATTATGGAAACTTAAATAGAAAACTACCTTTAATTTTCTAACTTAATATACATAATGAAAATAATAATAATAAGGCAAACATGTTAACACATATATACCCACAAAACCCTAACTTTGAGGAAGGCCTACAATGCCACATGTCTTTTATTATTATTCTTCAGCAACGGATTTTCCTCTAAGAATTACAACAAGGGAGAAACTTCCATTTTAACATAATAAAAATTAATCAATCCTTGAAGATGAAGCGACTTTGTACCTACACATTATATCTGCAAAATCCCTACATAGCTAAATCATACACATGTGAAAGCGCGATTCTTCTCTCCTGCAGGTTTGAACCTCATACAGAAATTACCTGCATATGAATTCTAAAACACAGAAAATGAGATCATAACACATAAAACACATATACACAGAGATTTTCCCCTGGATCTTGAAACCAGGACTACAAACTTGATTTTTCATTATGTTCATTTGAATGTTATAATACATATTTATACATGCCAAAGCATCCAATACCATGGACTGAAAACCATTGCATCTAATACCACAGACCAAAAACCATCGCGTCCAATACTATGGACCGAAAAATCATTGCGTCCAAAAAACATGTGCAAAATTCATGCACAAAACCATAGGTGGGTCAGTCCAACCTAACATAGGGTCCAAAATCAAAATTTTCTGAGGTGTTGCCCTGGACCCCATAAACTGGGGTTACAGGTACCCATCAAACCCCTTGTTAACTATGTGGAAAGAATATAACACAACCCAACATTATCCCACTTGTTGTTTTCTTTCCATAGGGGGCCACAAGAGAGCTTAGTCATTTTTCCAGCCCTGAAATGCCCATTGTCTCTCTACACCAAGAGAACTTCT
>APFE030419630.1:69850-89570 GCA_000404065.3 Pinus taeda | reverse complement strand
ATCCTTCCAAGACTTGTTGTAGATTAGTATATCATCAAAAAATACTAAACAAATTTTCTAAGGAAGGGTTTGAAAATGGAATTCATCAAACCTTGAAATGTAGAAGGTGCATTGGTAAGGCCAAAAGGCATGACCAAAAATTCATATGACCCTCATGAGTTCTAAATGCTATTTTCGGAATGTCTTTAGTCTTCATTTTGATTTGATGATATCCTGAACGAAGATCCAACTTGGTGAAGTAAATTGATCCATGCAATTCATCCAATAATTCATCGATAGGAATGGGAAATTTATCTTTAATAGTGATCTTGTTGAGCTCCCTATAATCTGGACACATGCGCCATGATCCATCGTTCTTGTGCACCAATACTATTGGAGCAGAGAAAGAACTTTGACTAGGTTGAATTATACCAACCTCTAGCATTTCTACAACCATACGTTCAATTTCACTCTTTTGGGCGTAGGGATATCTGTAAGGCCTGATGTTTGGAGGAACACTTCCTGGAATCAAATGAATAACATGATCATGATCATGAATAGGTGGGAGGCCTTTGGGAGTCTCAAATACCATGGAATGATTGTTCGAGATTATTTGGAGATATGGATAATTAGATGATTTGATGTGGGAACCTCTAGTGAACATAATTGTGCAGTTACACCTCGTTGTTCTTTCTTTAGAAGATTTGTCATTCTGTTAGAGATGATTATTTTTCTTGGTTTCCCTGCGATACCCCTTAATTCAACTCTCTTTCCTTCAAAATAAAATTTCATGAAAAGTTCTTGAAAATTAAAAGCTATTGTAGCCATTAGACTCCTAGTAAAACATCAGCACCACCCATTAGAATGAAAAGCATTGGGCTATTCAATAATTATTCTCCCATGGATATCTTGATATTATGGCACTTTCCAGAGCAATTTATGATTCCTTCACTTGCAACCATCACTTGACACTGTGGTCTGGATATAGGAAGAAATTCATTTCCTTGGCTATCTTACAATGAATTAAACTATGGGTATTGCCTGAATCAATCAACACTATTATCTTCTTCTTCTTGATATGTCCTTTGATCTTGATAGTTTGAGAAGTGGTAATTCCAGCTAATGCATTACAAGATATGGTCAGATTCATTTCTTCTTTCTCTAGGGTTTGTTCCTATTGTATATCCCCTTCTTTTGACGTTTCTTGTTCCTTTTATTCCTCCTCCTCATAATCTATGTAAAATAATTTCTTCCCAGCACACTTATGACCTTTAGTGTATTTTCTATCACAACTGTAACAAAGCCCTTTTGATATTTTTTCTTCCAATTGTTGTGGTGTCAAACTTGTAGGTTAAGGAAGGCTAGGGGCAACAACACTTCCATCTTTATAGTTATGAGTGGTAGGCTTCCCTTTTTCCATAATTTTTCTTTCCATTTTTCTTCCCAACCTGAATTCCTTCTCCAATAAATCAAGTTCCCAAAGGCGAACCTCATGTTGGATGTTATCCTTTAAAGTCTCTGTGAACACATCAATTCTATGCTTCTCTGGAATGTATTTTACCCTTATATTCAATTTTTGGAAGTCTTCAATGTGCTCCATCATTGAACCCTTTTGTTTGATATTTATCAATTGTCTAAAAAAGGTGTTGCCTTTTGTATCCTCGTAATGTGCTATCATTTATTCTGTAAAAATTGCCCAAGTGACAGTTTGTTTATGAGATCAAATTCATCGATACCATACAAATTGACTTGGCTCCAAATATAAAGTTGCAATGCATACCTTTTATGTGTTTTGCACATTGTGGAGATCAAAATATTGATCCATATGTAGTATCCATGTTACAGGATCCTTGCCATCAAACTTCCTCATATCAATCTTTGGGACATGGTGGGTCTTCAATCCAATATTGGAGTCTATGAAATCATGATTAACATTTATTTTGTTCTCATCATGAGTTTCCTTTACTACCCTTCCACCAATAGTAAACATTTATTGTAGCAACTTTGTCAATTTTTTCTTCAAATCTTCCATTTTGCCTTCAATCTTAGCTTCAACGTCTTTCTTTAAACCATCCATCTTAGCTTCCATGCCTTTATTTAAACCATCCATCTTATCTTCCATGCCTTTCTTTAAACCATCCATCTTAGCTTCTGTTACTTTTTGTGAGAGTGAATTTTGTTGCACTTGGTCTCATAATTTTGATATATCATGTCGCATTTCTTCCTCTTCTTCATGAGTCATGCTAGAGCTTTCAGATTTCTTACTAGATGTTTCCATTTTCTTTTTTCAGGGCATCAATTAATGATAGTAATGCTTCACTATGCCCTTTGAATTCCTTCAAACTAATTTTTTAAACCAAACATATGCAAAATTTTAAAAAAACTACACACCTATTTTTCACTTTGTAGGAGCTCGATATTGAATCTGATGTATCTCTAAAATTTCAGATCTCCAAGGTCATAAATTGCGAACTCTAGTATCCATATAAGTCCTCTTTCCAACGCCACTAGTGTGATCGAAATTGGATGCTCCAAGAAATATCTATGCCCAATCTCCCAAGATGGTTTAATTATACACTTTTTTAGTAGAGCGAAATTGTATGAAGTTCCACGTGTCACTGTTTCAACCTTCGACCTGAAAATGATGGATAGAAAACCAAAATCCATCCCATTTTTTTAACTTCTTATGAAATGTAAATCTCATACTTAGAGAGGAAGTTATGATGATTTTTCCAAGGTCACATGTTTGGGATGTAATTCAGGAGCCTGCAAAAACCATAACTTCCTTAGATCATATCTCCAAAAATATAGCGAGCTAAGATCTGAAATTCAAACCCAAGGATCATTGAGATTTTTAATCAAATGGGTTTTTTTTAGCTTCTGAAACATTGCATAAAAAATGTTATAGTCAAAATTCCACGATGACCTATTTGGAGTAGAAAAACCCTAAAATCCAAAAATATGATACCAAATATTATGAACCAGCTCATAGAAAGATAGAAAAGATAGATCAATGACTTCAAAATCAACCTCTTCAAGGGGGAAACCTCCTTCACATTACACAAATGAACAATTCTTTGATGATACAAATGACTAAACCTCCTTTCTATATGTAGGAGTCTAAGGGGTCACAATATAATCAAAGCTGACATAACAATAATAATATAAGGGAAAAACAATAACAATAATGGGCTTCTATGGCGCACACTAATAACAATATGGGAAAAATAGGGGCAAAATAATAAAAATAAGGGCTACAACGACAATGGTAATGGGGAATCACTAGTATCATAGGGACCTAACACTACATATGCACAATTATGACAAGTAAACTCTCAAATACATTTTAAAAAAAAAAACCTCATAAAACTTGAAAAAAATTCAAAAACAAGTTTTACCTGCATCATTCCACTGCTCACCCACTGGTAGAGGTAGATCAGGATCTCCTCTAAATTTTTTTCCTGCATAGGCATAGTCATCCACAATCATTAGTTATTGGCGCATCCAACCAAAGAACGGAGGAGGGAAATGCATCCGTTGGCCCTCTCCTCCTCGAGGAATGATCTCACTCCATTTGAGCAGCCTAAGATCTTGTGGATATGGATCCTCCACCTCTACCCACTGGTACCAAAATAGGGGCACACGCTCTGAAAATAAGGTGATCAAAATCAAACCAAAGTCGAACTGCTTCAAGTTTCCCAACTTGCCTTTGGTCAATTTCCTCTTCATGTTGACCAATAGTCCCTCGCACCAGTTGAACACTTTTGGAGTAAGGCAATCCACTATGTATTGGAATTGTGATTTCAAGATTTCGTGCAAAGCCTACGCCCCATCTATATGGGCCATGGTGTGTAGGATTGTCCTCAAGGGAATATTATCGATGGTTCTTATCTTCACCTTTCTACTCACAGTTGTCTCTGTACCTGGGTAATTCCTTCTGATTAAGGTACTGGTTCTCTCACCTCCACCACGGGATCCAAAGAGTTGAAGTCTTTCCCCTCTTATGGACAATCCAGTAATGAATTAGATGTCAACTAATTCTATCTCTAGTTCTTCGTCTCCAACGTTGAAGATCTGCCAATGAACATCCCATAGACTGATCAGATAGTGTAGCATCTCATTTTGAGCTCTGAGTCCTGGGGTTCAGAAGAATTTCAATAACTCGCAGTCCCTCAAAGCATTGACACATTCAACATTTTGGGCAACCTAGTGATAGTTTTCCTCATGGTTGTTTTCCTTCCATTCGATGACCATGTTGTCAAAATCTCTTGCAAGCCATTTACATTGATTAAATGCCTTTGAATGGATCGAAAACTCAAAAAAATTGATCGATAGAGAGGATTTCTCTTTCTTTTTTCTGCCATGTGGCCAATGTGTCTATTTTAATTATTTTCATGCTAGAAGCCTGAGATCATTTTGGTCTCAGGGGCGATCAGTGTGGATCTGATGAGAAGACTCACATTGGTAGCCCCCAATTTTAAAAATTGAAATCCTCCCTTTTAACCAACATAAGTCCTATGAAAAGGCATGAAAGTGGAACCAAAAGCAAGGAAAAAGAAAGAGCTCTTTCCTACCACTAACGGTTCATGAAATGGTGCCTTGGATCTCCCACACTGCTTGCCTAAATAATCAAGGAAAATAGGGTAAAATGCACTCTCCAATTTACTCCTATTGAAATGGTAAAAATGTTTATACTTTTTGTGTATTTATAAATTATTAAACACATTTTTTGCCAACATTTTATTATTTTCCTCGATATCAGTGATGTATGGTTATATTTGTGCAGTTATAGGTTCTTTTTGGTGGTTACAATGATCATTTTTGACTAATAAAATGGGTTTTTATTTATCTCTTTTTCGGACTCATTAAAAATAAATGAAAAAGGAAGACCCCTTGAGTAATCTTTAAGCTCTTTTCTGACTCTCAAAATATGAAAAGATCATGGAGTGCTTGTCTTTTCAAACTCGTTAAATTTAAGAAATTGGTGTCATCTCAGTATATGTTTGCCCCCTTTTCAGGCTGAGATTGGCTATTTACGAAAAAGTTACACCTTATTCAACATGGTCAAGAGGTTCTCTCCAATATTGTTTTCTACCTTTTCGGGTTCGAGAGACAAATTATGAAAAGGGACATGACAAATTATTTTTTTTTTTGTCTCTTTTTCAAACTCTCTAAATATGAAAAAGATACCCAGTTATTCTTTTGTCGGACTCGTAAAATTAAATGATAAAAGACTTGTCACTATGGCAAGACCGAGTTTCTCCTTCCTAGCGCTTTTAAAACTTACTGGGATGGAATCATTTGAAGAATGATCTTATACAAAAAGCATATTCTATCCCCTTCAAGCTTGTGATAAAAAATAATTGAGGTACTTTCTAGAAATAGTGGGGAAAAATGAAAGTGAAACATCTCTTGTACAAATAGCATGTCACTCTTGAACATGACACTCTTGCTCTTATGTTGAGTCAAATGCTACCACACTCCAGAGTCGTGTCGCCGATATGTTTAAGAGAAATCCTATCTGTAGTTTATTACCTATACATTGTCTGACCCTTTGCTATAGTCTTGGATCATACTCATTAATTCCACTTTATTCCTTGTTTTTTGTTGATGATGTGGGAATCATCATGGCCCTCCTTCAATGGGTCACTTCCTGTTGACTTCAACTCATGATGGAGGAAGGTGACTTAGAGACTCTGTTTTAGTACCTTAGAGTTTACATGCCTTAATGGAAATTTCTTCGCATCCGACGACAGGTTTTCATCATTGACCTTTAATCGGATGATTCCACGAGTGTTCGACATAAGCTTCATTTTCACATTCACATATTGTACTGTCGTACCTTGAGAGCCATTGTCATTATTGGTGGTTCCTCTCGTGCATGTTAACGGTCCACATCATTGGCCAGTAATCAAGTGGTTTTCTAGCATGTTCGACTTTGATGCATTCATTCGCATGTTAGAATTCATACTTTGATCAAGTTAGGGATGGAGCACAAGGCCCTAGGTTTTGTCTGATATGACTCAAGTTGCGTGTAGTTTTGTACTATCCATGATTGTACACATGTTTCTTCTATACGGATGGTTGTGACCATACCCTAGGACTTTATATTTAGGATGATGATGATCCTCCTATATCGAGTGGTTGCATCCATACCTTGGATCTCAAACATATAGATGATCCTTTTAATTCGGATGGTTGCGCCCATGCCATGGATCTTTTCACATATTCATTTCTATTTGAATGGTTGCATCTATACTGTGGATTCATGTTTTGATTTTAGATATGTCTATGTATATGCATCCTTGATTTGCAGGTCTCCTAACAATGTTTGTTTTGATCCTTGCAAAAGCTTGTAAAGCGTCTCAACCATCAATCTTTGTTTTGCCTTCATGCTTTAAGGGGCATCTGTTACACAGTCTTTTGTGATGCCTCCTGCACTTCCCTGTTTTATACCCTGAAGTGCCTGAAACTTGGCATTCACGTAGTGTACCCATCCTGATATGTACTTTAGATCCTCCCTGAAACAGTGATGGAAACATGCCTTGAGCCTTCCTTGAAAAAGTAAGCTCTAAAACCCTATTTCAAGACTAGCACGACTCTGACACTAGCAACTAGTGCTGATGGCACTATACTAGCCTTGCATTGCCATTGCACTTTTTACTTGGATACTTTGGCTGATCCATAAAAGGCAAGTTTTCCCAAAGAGGACAAGAAGCTTCATGATCTAGAGGCTTCCAAAATGACGAGATGGAGGTTGTTCAGTGTGGATGTGGTCGAATTCTCCCAATATTTCCATTTGATCTAATCCCTATGAGCTACCTCCTTGAGATGAGGGCATTCCCCTATATTTGGAGAGATCCTAATTCCCTCTCCCTGCCTATATATTCATCCTCTCCCATTCCCAAATGGTTGGTCTCTAATTATTTACACCCTTATTCTGAGATAGTGCCTATATGATACTCATTTGACTCAGAGAACGAGTGCTTGGAGAGCTTCAACTTGGACTTGGAAATTCACTCAAGGAGAGATTATTGACGTCAAGGCTTGGTTGTATGCTTCCTCCTTTATTTTATTAATATATACAACTATCGGTTCACTTTCCATAAATGTTTGTGTTAATACATCATTTATCTTAATGCTCCTTGACCTGTTAAGTGGATTACTATTGATTATGCTTCTTGTACTTGTATGGTTTGTTGTGTCTCTAATCTCTTTTGAATGCATTCAAATGCTATGAGTAGTATATCTAAGCCTGAGGAGCGAGTTATTTGAGATCTTCAACAAAGGAGTGCACATTAGAATGAGGTAGGCCATCTTCCTCTTCTCTCATTACAATTGTAATTTAGGAAAGTATCATGTAGATTGTCATGTAGGTTGCTAGTCCCACTCAATGGGCTAGAGAGATCATCTCTATCCACGGAGAGGATTTAGGATGGGATCATGAAGCTAGAATATGTTCCGACAGACAAACATGTATTATACATTCTAACAAAGGCTCTCCCTAATAATAATTTTGAATATCTAAGGAACCTGCTGGGTTTGGTAGATATCGGTGATTGTATTGATGATAAAGGAATGGAAGATATTAGTTAAGGCTTTGTGAGTGAAGCATTTCCTCGGGAAACATCAGGCCGACACTATGTGTTGATGTTAGGAATCTCAAAATTGGAAAGGTGGTTTTTTTTTATTGAGCTCGGGTTTTGGATACACACCTATATGTTTAAGATGGTGGTTATCAAGTAACCCTAATGGTACCTAGAGGTGATGAAAGCTTCAGTCTACCTTATTCCCACCTCGATAGATTTCCCTGGTCAGGAATCTAGTCCATGCAATCGTGGTGCCTAAATTGTTGAGTGACTAGTTGGATGGATTTCCCTAGTCATGAATCTAGTCCATGGAATTGTGGTCCCTAAAGGTTCTTCATGTTTTCATATAGTTTGAAATCTTCCATTGTAATTTTACATCATGAATACCTCCCTAATTAAGAGGGAGTGTTGTAAAAATAACTACATTTGGTCTTCAATAATCTACTTGAGTCATTATGTAATGTACTTGTCAAATAATAAAGAAAATACTTTTTATTATCATAAAAATGACTTATTAAAGCATGGGTTTCATGCTTCAGTCATCATCATATTATTCAAAGTCCCCATTATTGTCTCATAGGATTAATATTGAGTTTATAGAGTCATTGTACATTTGAAGAAACCCTTCTTGGGTTTTCAGATCATGTAAAAAGGTTTTGTATCAAGAAAAAAATATGAATTATGTGTCCTCCACATCATATCGGCCTAAGGAAGATCAAGTCATCCTAAAGACCCTCATTTGACCCACAATAAGGCTATATAAATAAGGAAGTCAAAGTCATTTGGAAGCATCACTCTCACAAGCAATTCAATATTTTCCAGGAAGTGCTAGGAAGTGGTGGTGATGTGAAGTTTACTGTCGGAAGGAGGAAAGAAGTGTGAGTTTGGGGGAGGCTCTAGAGAAGAGAAAAATTGAAGTTTTGGTTCCTCTCTTTCTCTATTTCGTGGTGTTTTTTAAGAGATTGAAGTCTTGTAAGGTTTTGTTGTTGTTGAAAGTTGCATGTTTTTGGGATATGTTGCATAGTTGAAGTTGCTAGAAGAGGTTGAAGATCTTAGAGGCTGACATGGTGTGGAGGGAAAGTCTGGTCTTGGTATAGGGTAAAGAGTCTCAAAGATTACAATTAAAAGGAAGAATTACTTTGACTAGGTTTTCCCCTCGAGGGGGTTTTTTCCCTGGCATGTGCCTATATCTGGTTTCTCTTTTTTTGTGATCTTCATGTATGTATAATTTCTTGGTGAAAGATAAGATAATAAAGTAGAAGAAGCCAACACACTCACAAGTAGTTATCAAGATCAAAGAATCAAACCCTAATATAATATCTTTGATTTTCCAACACACAATACCATGGTTCCAAATTGGCACATGACCCAATATTCAGGTAACTCTTCTTAGGATTGATTCTCAAATAATATGTTCCCTGGCTTGGAACTCCTTATGCACCCTATGTTGATCTACATAGTTTTTCTTCCTACCTTGTGCCACGTTCAAATTATTCTTGATGAATTGAATTTGTTTATCCATTTCCTTGAGCATCTCAGGCCAAATAAGGACCTTGTTCGCTAGATCACTCAACCTTATAGGAGTATTGCAAATCCTCCCATGCAATACCTCAAATGGATGCACATTTATGGATTCCTGGTATCCATTGTTGTATGCAAACTCTACAAGTTGAAGATGCTCCTCCCACTTCTTGGGCTGATGCATCACATACATTCTCAACATGTCTTTGAGGATTCTATTTTCTCTCTATTTTCTCACCTGTTTATGGATGATATGTTGTATTGAATGCCAAATCTATCCCCAAACTTGCAAATAGTTCCTTCCAAAACCTTGAAGTGAACTTAGCATCTTTGTGTAAAATAATTTTCTTGGGAACTCCATGCAATATTGCAATTTCCTTTAGGGAGATTTTTTATACCTCGATAGCTGACTTGGTGGACTTGACTGCTAAAACAATGAGCTAACTTGTTGAACTTGTCAATCACCACCATAATTTTATCATGCTTCCTAGAGGTTCTAGGAAAACCTGTGATAACATGCATACAATTTACCTCCCATTTCCATTCTAGAATGGGAATGGGATGAAATAATCATTTTAGGTGATTTTATTCAACCTTCACTTACTGAAATTCTACGCATTTAGCCACAAAATCGGCCACTTATTTCATCAAATTTGGCCAATAATATAACTTTTTAATGGTTGGGAGAGTCTTTACATACCTCGGGTGTCCTGACTATGGATTGGTATGGAACTCTCTCATTATAGGCCTCTTCAATTCATTATTTTCGCATAAGTCATATTATTCAACCTAATTAGGTTGTCATCAGTGAGATGATATTCTTCATCTCCACCATCTTGTTGCAATTTTCCTTTCATTTTCTAATATTTTTCATGATGTTATCCTGCAATCTTGACCCATCCTACCAGATCCATTTTGTAATATCTTATCAATTCCAAGTGATTCACTTGAATCCTCATACTAAGTGCATTAAGAACCTTGTTATCTTTAATTTTGATGCACTTTATTTCAAATTCGAACTCGTTAAGTATGGCCAACCATCTAGCCTATCTTTCATTCAACTTGGGTTTCTCAAGCAAATACTTGAGTCCACTATGGTCTGTCATAAGTGTAATTTTTCTACCTATGAGGTAATGCCTCCACATATTTAATGCTTAAATGATGGTAGCCAACTCTAGATCATGATTCACACAATTTAACTCATGCTCATTCAATTTCCTTAACTCATAACAAAACACCTACCCTTCCTGCATCAAGACTGCATTGAGCCCTTCCTTGTAGGCATCTGTGGAAACAAAAGAATCCTTTTTAGGATCGGTAATCCTCAACACTAGTGCATTTCTGAGAAAATGTTTCAATTTCTTAAAGTTTTTTGCACACAATGTTGTCCATTATAATTTCTTTTTTTTCTCTACAATGATGTGATAGGATGGCCTATCTTGGAGAAGCTTCAGATGAATCTCCTGTAGTAACCTACCAATCCCATGAATGATCTGACCTCACTCAGATACTTTGCGGTTGGCCACTCCATTATAGCCTTGACCTTCTCTGGCAGGGAAAATTTTAGGGCTAATATTTGTAGGTGGGCTAATTTTCCATGGTTTTTCCAAAAACAATATTCACCAATTTCCATTTTTCTAAAGCGATTCATCCTAATTTTATAGTATAAAATTTTGTTATCCTAAAAATCATCAAAATTTGATAAATATTACATAAAGGCATTAGAAATTTAGATATCCTTACAACAATATCACCAAACATTTTTCATTCTACATATATTAGGGACTTGTAAGATTCACCATGGTTTCTAAACTTTAAGATAAATTCCCATCCTTAAAATTTTCCCTGTTTTCTGGGTCAACTGATATCCCTTCTTTGGAGACAATATGGCCCAAATAGTGTATTTGTGATTAGAAAAAGTCACACTTGTTGAGCTTTGCATAGAGATTTTTTTCCCTCAAAAATTGTAGTACTACATCTAGATGCTTCTCATACTCTTCCATAATCTTTGAGTACACTAATAAGTCAACAAAAAATACAGTGACAAACTTGTCCAAATAAGGAGGCAACACCCTATTCATTAAACTTATGAAATTGGCAAGGGCGTTAGTAAGCCTGAAGGGTACTATTACAAACTCATAGAATCCATATCTTGTCTGGAAAGTAGTCTTAAGAATGTCCTCCTTCTTGATCCTTACTCGATGATATCCTAACCTCAAGTCAATCTTGGAGAATATTGTCGCTCCTCACAATTGATCAAAGAGATCATCAATCCTTGGAAACAGGTCCATGTTCTTTATGGTAACCTTGTTTAATTTCAAGTGACCAGTGGATAGTATAACGATCCCATACTTCTTCTTTACAAAGATTACTAGATCTCCCCATGGTGACACACTTGTCCTTATATAGCCCTTGTCCAACATCTCCTTTAGCTACAATTTAACTCAACCAAATCATGTGTACTCATCTTGTATGGTGCCTTGGATGTTTATTTTTCTCCAAGTACCAAATCAATAGAGAAATATATATCTCTTTGTCGAGTTAATCCATGAACCTCCACTGGAAATACATTTTCATAGTACTGCAGAACCAGGTACCTTTTCAACAGTTGACTTTCCTCATTCTCAACATCACTTCCAGCCTTCACATCACTTAAGACTTGCACTGCAAACAACATGCTTCCTTTTCTACGGTTATGATTGGCTTGCATAGCCATGATCAACCTTACTAAAGTAGGCTTCCTCCTTCTGTACAAAACTCTTCTTTCTCCTTGATCATTTAAGAAATTAATTTCCTTTCCAAAATAGTCCCCACTTTGGTCCTAAACAAGTACAACAAATCCATTCTCAATAATATGTTGTATGTTCCAATGGAAATAAATTCAAATGTTGCTTTATGGGCATAACATTGAGGTCAAATTCACATGCTATTAACCATTGATTAATATTTCTTTTTGTTCCAGTTTCCAATTGAAGCACCCATGGTTATTCATGCAATTCCTTGGCCAAATTGCATTCTTCAACATGCTCTAGGTTGATATAGTTGTAGTTAGAACCAAGACTAATCAAAATAGAAATAATTTGATCACACAGCTTACCTTCCATCTCAATTATGGATGCATAGTGGTCTGCTTGGCAATTGTCTACAACTACATAAATTCTAGGCAAAATTTGAGCTACTTCACCCACTGTGTGAACCTCTTGAGCATTGTAAAACTTTGGTCCTACAATTTTCTAGTGTGGACAATCTTTTTTCCAGTGATTTTCACCACATTTCCAGCACTTTAATTTCTCTTTGACTTCAATCTTGTGCTACTCTAATGATAGATGCTACATATTTCCTTTAAAAACAATGTTAGCTTTCTGCTGAAACTAATTTGCATGGGTTGGATGCTTACCTTCCCTCTTTTCTGAAATTTTCTTGGGCCAATTCTTCTTATTTCTAGCGTTATTCCTTGCCTTCAAATCACTCTTAGTTTTTTGTCTTTGTTCTGCTTTCTCATAGTAGTATTTCAGCTTCTAAATGGCATCCTTAAAATTCTAGGGTTCCAACAATCTTGTCTTTGAATGTCATACGTATCCCACTAATGAATCTTTGAATCTTGGCTTTCTCATCCCTTAGATATGGCACACACCACAATAGCTCCAATAATTTAGTGACATACTCATCATCTATCATTTGTCCCATCTTGAGTTCATAGAAATCTTTTGCCTTGATATCATAGTAGTGCTCAAATAAATATTGATCTCTGAAGTGATCTTCAAATTCATTCCAAGTCAATTCTCCCTCGACAATGCCTCTATTGTTTTTCAAATATTCCCACCATATGTCTATTTTTCCCTTCAAGTTGTAGGTGGCAATATTAGCTTTCATATTTTTCATGAATTATAAAAATCTTCTTCATACCCAAAAACAAAGCTTCTACCTCTTCTGATTTCTTCATATCCTCATATAATTTGGGTGGCTAGGATTTCTTGAATTCCTTAGGCATGTACTCTGTTTCCTTTCTTTCCTGATGATGATGATGGTGGTGCCTCCTGGCATAGAACTAGATGGTATGCTAGATTGATGCACATAAATGTTGGTTCTTCCTCTTGGGGTGCTCAATGGTGAATTTCCCCACAAAGTGTCTTCACTTTCCTTCCTATTGCTCTTCCTAGACCTACTACCATTTTCACCATTAGTTTTCTCTTACGAATCTTGAAGGGTCCTCCTATCACTATGGCTAGCCCTCATCTCAAGTTTCCTCTGTCTCTGTAAATATGAGAGACTTTGTAGAATGACTGCATTTATTTCAACTTGTTTCTCTTGACCTCTAACTAGCCTCTCATTATCTGCCTTGAAGCTTCTAACTTCAGCTGTTAGGATTATTATAGTATCCATCCAATATGGGGTGTGAGCCCCTCCCTCTTGGTCAACTAAAGTTTCACCTTCATTTTTCATGGAATCTTCTTTTCCATGTTGTGATTGATTGGAACTATACTGCACCATTATGGTCCTCATTTTTTTTTCTGTCATGTGCTTCTTGTATTTATTTTCAATCACACACAATTGCTAGCATATAATAAATAAATAAACAACAAAATTATACACATGGTCCCACTCTTACAGATTTGTTGTAAGAGATTATATGTAACAAAACAATCACCATTAGCAAACGGTTGTCAATCAAGAAGCAATTCATCAATCATAATATATAGGCTTGTATAATTAAATGGTTTAACTATCAGAACAATTGTTAGTTTATTCATGATAGTAAAATATGTCAACTACTAATTTTTCTACTATTTAAATAAATCATAGAGTCATGTACCAATTAGGCATGAAGTCAATTAGTTTAGACCATATTTTAACACCTAAACAATTGTTTAGTTAATTTTCTAAAAGCCAATGTGAAATTTTGTTGTGGTTATTTCTATCCTCACTTTCTCATGATAGAACCCATACAGTCCAAGTGTTGAACCTAGAAGCTCTGATACCACCTGTAACAACACCCCACTTACCCCATTGGGGTGGTTACAGCTAATCTTATTCCTCTTGCATTGTTAGAAGAATGGGATAATTTTTTTTGTCTGTTATCTTTTGTCCCTTGAAGGGTTTGGATAATATAATAATTATTACCAATCTTCTTCTACTCTCAAGTATTACAACTTGAATAAATGTATTCATAGATAACTAGAGCATTCATCACCTCAATGCACATACACACACACACACACACATACATATATTTATTAATTTTAACATTATTTGGGGATACACCCTTTCAGACTATATATATTTACCTTACTTCTTATTGGCAACCACAATATGTCATGCCACCACAAGTAATGGATGCCACGCTGCATAAAAGATGTGCACTTTCCTTGAAGATCCTCGTGCATTTCAACAGTGGAGTCGACATAAGCAACTCCAACATGGTTTTTATGAGGATTTCACCCCTTGTAATGAGCAGAAAGAAGAAACTGCCCATCGCCAAATCGAAGGCTCATATTCATTCCAACACCCCTTCATCAGTATCTCTGAAACCATTCTAGGGGGTGTTGGAGAAGGTGGTATTGGGTTTTCAAAAACACTTATGGGTTGTTGACAGGTGCATAATGATAATATGGGCACCATCTCTCAACCTCTTCAATGGTACTGGCCTACCACATTAGCTCGATCTTCCACCCTGATGATTCGCCTTACTTTCTCCCCTTTGAACCTCTGGGATGGGACCTTTGGGATACATCATCCTAGTCCCATCATCCTGAAGCTCGCATTGACTTCTTCATCTTTGTAGATTTAGGATGGAACTTCATAGACACATCATGTCAGTCCCATCATCTCATTGCACTCCTCAATTGTCTGCCTCTGCACTTATGGGACACCTCATCCTGGTCTCGACAAGGGATTTCCACACGAAATTTTTGATAAGGCCAATTGGTACAAATGAAACTTGTTCCATGGGTTATGGGAGTTAGGCCAAGGTCTCCATGACACCATGTCCCCAAAAAATTTTGATATACATACATACATATGTGTGTGTGTGTACTCATGAGCAGAGCAAGCGGTTTTAGAAGGACTATTTTTGGCATAAATAAACTAACATTGCATACGCTCATTCTCCTTCACTTTATGCATGGTTGAATACACTCAATGCCTACGACACTAATATAATTTCATGTCTCCCTACATACAGGGAATTAGAACAAAATCACAGTCTCAAGGACTAGGTAACAAAATCTCATTCTTCTAATTTATAACAATAAACCATTCATTACTCTAGCAATCAATGTAAATTTGACTTACATTCCAAACAAATATACATACATTCAATAGCATAGGTTACATGTATAGAAACTTATCTTAGATTGAAAATTTGTTTCTGGGCAACTGAGTTTTGGAATACGAATCTCTAGCCAACAATAGATAGTTGCAGCTAAATCTCACTTACAACTATCACCCTAGAGCGAAATTTTAGAGAATACGAGGCCTTGCTCAAAGGAATAAAACACCAACTTCCAGCTAAAAGAGGGACTCCATAGGTTCTCCTTCCATCACTTACCAGCTACTTATCAGTTAGCCAATGTATAGGGAATCTAGAGGCTAGCTTCCTCCACCCTCCAACTATCCAATTATGACCAGCCTATCCAAACAGGGAATCTAGAGGTTTGCTACCTCCACCCTCTAGTTGTTCAACAACCAATAGTTTTAAGGGATTTAGAGACTTCCTCTCTACCCAAAAATATCATTGGAGTCTAGAGAAAGAAGTATCCACCCTTAAACAATGTCACAATGATTCCACCCACTTTATGGAATTCCACAATCAACTGTAAAATCCACACAATAAGAAGGCTTCAAAGATCCTCCTGTCACGATTCCAAGGAAAAACCCTCAACTCCATAGAAATACTATCTCCACCCTCTAGCTATACAAATAATCAAGAGGCCATTGTTACTCACCTGGGAGTGACCTTCTTCCTGCTAACCTTGCCAAACAAAAACCAATATCTTTGAATTTCCTTCCTTTTCTTCCAACTCCTTCACTCCTGCTCTTACTCGATTCTCTTCTCTTTTCACTTCTTTGTTGAATGATGAATCAAAATCTTTCTCCCTTTCCCTCCTTTATCAGAAGTCAACTTTTCTTCATTTTTTCCCTAGTCATCTACATGATCTCCCATCTTCATAAATTAGTTGTCCTTCCTTCCTTGTAATGTTTTCCAAGGCAGCATGGACCTTCATACTTATTTTGCAACCTAATTAAATTCATAAAATGAAACGTTTAAAACTCACCAACGTGCCTTTAATGGTTGTCATAACTAGTTCATATTTCCTGCAACAAGGAAACCTTGAATGTCCCAAGCAAGTGATGGGACTCTTAATTAGACATAAATTCAAGCCCATGCCTCTAAATTAAACATAAATTAAGGCCCATCTAACCATCCTTCAATATATTGAATCTCTCTTTTTGCATTAGATAATGTATTTTTAACTTTAATATGTTCATTAGGAAGGTTTATGAATAATTGCATATTTGTGCCTAATATTATTTATTTTTGTGGAATATTGTGAGAATATTGAGCAGATTATGAAGATTTGGAGGAGGAGATAATTTAGGGAATTTCTTCCTACTACAGGAGGATAAATATTAAATAATAAATCAACAATATATTATGGAATTATGGCACAGATTGTGGAACTCCAATGATTGAGAAAATCTAGGAATGTGTTCCCTGCCATTTAATGCAAATTCCTAGTATTGGGAACCAGATCCACTAATCAAGGGATTTTGCTGGGGAAAGATTCCTCCTTTAATGGGCAATGATTCTTAATAATTTTTTATAAGTACCAAGTCGAATTTTCCTCTAGGGGTGGATTTTTATTAGTCTTATTGTGGAAAGAACTCATATTTTTGGAGCTCCACTGTCATTTCTTGCAAGGATGTAATTGTTTGATGAAAATAATGAATATTAGTGTCATGTTCAGCTTCTAAATCTTGTTCTCCTCCATAGGAATCTGATTTTTCTTAGGCTTGGCCATCCCAAGAGCCTCAAAACCCTTTTTTATCAGTTGTTTTTATTCTTTTCACTTCTTATTCACATGCATCTCTTCTTCTAATTATTTCTATTTCTGCATTTAGTAGTAATGATTTCTTATCATAGGATCGTGTTAAACGGTTAGTGTAAGTTCTTCTGCAGGGTCACAAGAATCATTTCATCCTTGGAAAATATTTGGAAGGTCATAGTAACCATTATGCTGCTTGGATTAGTTTTCTTATTCCCAAATCTAGATTTCTGGAACTCCTTTGTGGCAAACAACAAGAAATTTCTGCTATTTATTAGAGCATGTTAACGAGCTTCAATCAAGTCGATTCGACTTGAATTATATCAAGAAAAAATTCAAGTTAATAAAAAAAATTACCCCATTGCATTTTCCCTTGATAGGTTATGCATTTGATAGATTTACTAGCTCACTAGTTCTTGAATTTCTAGATTTTAGACTAGTAATTTTATGTTATTTAATAAATCATTCCCATGTATAGATGAATTTGTGGATAGATGTAGACAATAATGTGTGTTGTTGCAAGAGCGTCTACATTGTAGGGAGAACCTCATCTCATTCGCCTCATCCAAGCCTCATCCACCCATGTCGCGAAAATCCACTAAAATCTCAATCAGAATTCTTGTTTTATAAGCAAAAATTTTCATTTCCATTGAGCAAATCCAACCATTTTGAAGCCCTTTCTTCATTTCTAGGTAGTTTCCACCACTTCCACGCCTCATTCTTCCATTATCCACCTTTCCCAAGCTCCATTCCACCTCCTAGACCACTTCCTAAGCTTTTGGCCTATTCTTGTAATAAAACAGGGGATCCTGTAAGAGAACTAGTACATCATGTAGGAAATCTGTTATGTAACCAGCACAAAAAAAAGATAGAAAAGATAGATCAACGCCTTAGAATTCAGCCTCTTCAAGGGAGAAACCTCCTTTACATTACATAAATGAACAATTCTTCGATGATTCAAATGAAAAAACCTCCTTTCTATATATAGGAGTCTAAGGAGTCACAATATAACCCAGCCAACCTAAGAATAATAATATAAAGCCACAAAAATAACAATAGAGAGATTTTATGGGGCGGAGTAATAACAAAATGGGGACAATAGGGGCACAACAATATTAATAAGGGGTATAACTACAATAGTAATGGGGTAATCACTAGTATTATAGGGACCCAACATGCCCCTCTACTTCAAAAAAGTGTTGTCCTCAACGCTTGAGTAGTTCTGGATACTTCTGTATAAAATTATCATCCTCCCATCTGGAATCTTCAGTGGATAAGTTCTTCCAGTTGATAAGATACTCCGAAATTGATCGATTTCGTAGCTGTCGAGTTCTTGTTTCTGTGACTACTTCCTGTTCCAATATAAATTTTCCTTCCTCGTCAAGTTCTGGCAATATAGTTTGAATTGGGAGCTTGTCGCATATAACCTTCTTTAAACACGAAACATGGAAAACTGGGTGCAATCGAGAAGCTGCAGGAAGCTCCAATTTGTATGCCATAGTACCAATATTTTGCAACACCTTGTACGGACCATAATACTTTGGTGATAATTTATTATCCTTCTTAGCTTGCTTGAGGGACATTTTCTTATATGTTTGTAGCCGTAGGAATACCCAATCACCTACATCAAAACTTCTTTCGCTACGATGTTGATCTGCATGTTGTTTCATTCTATTCTGTGCCAACACGAGGTTATCCTTTAAGAGTTGGAGGACTTTGTTGTTGATGTTCGATGTGATGTTCCACTGCTTGAACCTTAGAATTTTTCTCTTAAATATGATGTGATGGATGGTGGCTGATACCCATAAAGTACCATAAATGGGGTCATTTTTGTTGTTGTATGGAAGGAAGTGTTATAACCATTCAGCCAGAGGCAACCATTTGACCCATTGTGTCTGTTTATCAGATACAAGCAAAAAAGATATCCTTCCAAACATTTGTTTACTATCTCAGTTTGCCCATCAGATTGAGGATGATAAGATGAGCTATGAGCTAACTGAGTACCAAGACAAGAAAATAATTCTGTCCAAAAATTTCCAGTGAAAATGGGATCTCTGTCACTTACAATAATCTTTGGGTTTCCATGTAGCTTTTGAATTGTTTCCATAAATGCAGTAGAAACTGTACAGGATTTAAATGGATGTGATAATGCACAAAAGTGTGCATACTTGGTAAGTCTATCAACTACCACCATGATGACACTCTTTCCCTCAGACTTCGGTAAACCTGTGATAAAATCCATTGAAACCTCCTCCCAATGTTGGCTTGGAATGGATAAAGGTTGTAATAGACCCGGTGTCTTAATTGTTTCAACTTTATTTTGCTGGCAAACCAAACATTCCGCCACAACTTTTGAATATCTGATTTAAGGCCCTCCCAAAAAAACTCCTTCTTAACCCTGTGGTAACTTTTTAAAAATCCCGAGTGCCCTCCTAAGGGAGAAGTGTGCAATTCCATAAGAATCTTTTGTTTTAGCTAGGAATTCTTACAGAGCTATAAGCGATCTTTGTACCATAACGAATCATTTTGCCAACTAAATGTATCAGATGTACTGGAATCTTGTTGTAACTTTCGAATAAGTGCCCA
>APFE030419630.1:48994-67440 GCA_000404065.3 Pinus taeda | reverse complement strand
AACAAAGCCCTTTTGCTCTTTTTTCTTCCAATTGTTGTGGTGTCAACCTTATAGGTTGTGGAAGACTAGGGGCAACAAGACTTCCGTCTTTATAGTTGTGAGTGGTATGCTTCCTGGTTGCCATAATTTTGCTTTCCATTTTTCTTGCTAACCTGATGCCTTCTCTAATGAATCAGGTTCCCAAAGGTGAACATCATGTTGGATATTATCCTTTAAAGACCCTATGAACACATCAATCCTATGCTCCTCTGGAATATCTTTTACCATTATGTTCAATTTTTGTAACTCCTCAATGTGCTCCATTATTGAACCCTTTTGTTTGAGACTTATCAATTGACTAAAAAAAGTGTTGCTTTTTGTATCCTCATAATGTGCTATCAATTCTTCTGTAAAAATTGCCCAAGTGATAAATTGCTTACGAGAGCAAAGCCATTGATACGATACAAATTGATTTGGTTCCAAATATAAAGTTGCAATACGTACCTTTTGTGTGTTTTGCACATTATTGAGATCGAAAAATTGCTCCATCTGTAATATCCATGTTGCGAGATCCTTGCCATCAAACTTCCTCATATAGATTTTTGGAATATGGTGGGTCTTTGATCCAACATTAGAGTCTATGGAATCATGATTAAAATTTCTTTTGTTGTCATCATGGGTTTCCTTTACTACCCTTTCACCATTAGTGACCATTTCTTGTAGCAACTTATTCATATTTATCTTCAATTCGTCCATGTTCATCTTCAAATCTATCTTCAAATCTTCCATCTTAGCTTCTACACCTTTCTTTAAACCATCCATCTTAGCCTCTACATCTTTCTTTAAACCATCCATCTTATATTCTATTCCTTTTTGTGCAAGTGACAATTGTTGCACTTGGTCTTGTAATTTCAATATATCATGTTGCATTTCTTCCTCTTCTGCATGGGTCATGCTAGAGCTTTCAGGTTGCCTACTAGGTGTTTGCGTTTTCTTTCCTCGGGGCATCAATTACCAATAATAATTCTTTAATATGCCATTTGAATTCCTTCAAACTAATTTTTCAAACCAATCTTATGCAAAACATTTAAAAAAACTACACACCTTTTTTCACTTTTGTAGGAGCCTCATATTGAATCTGATGTATCTTTGTAATTTCAGATCATCGAGTTCTGAAATTACGATCTGTGGTAGCCCTCCGTGTCCTCTTTCCAATGCCACCAGTCTGATCGAAATTAGATTCTCCAAGGAAGAGTTATGTGAAATCTCCCACAGTGACCTGATTATAGACTAGTTCAGTAGAGCGAACTTGTATGACGTGCCATGAGTCACTATTTCGACCTCTAGCTCTAAACAATATATAGAAGAAACTACGGTCCATCTTCTTTCTGCACATTCTTACAAAATTTCAATCCAATGCTCAGCGAAAAATTTATGACGCTTTTCCCTAGGTCACTTGTTTGGAATGTAATTCAGGAGTCCGCAAAAAGCCCAACTTCCTCAAATAATATCTCTGCAAATATAGCGCAAAAAGCTCTGAAATTCAGACCCGAGATTTAGCGCGATGTCTTATCAAATGGGTTTTTCTTCAACTTCTGAAACATCGTAGAAACAAAGTTATAGTGAAAATTCCATGATGACCTGTTTGGAGCAGCGAAACCCTAGAATCCAAAGCTCTAAAACCAAATGTTATGTAACCAACACAAGAAAAAGATAGAAAAGATAGATCAACGCCTTAGAATTCAGCCTCTTTGAGGGGGAAACCTCCTTCACATTACATAAATCAACAATTCTTTGATGATTCAAATGAAAAAACATCCTTTCTAAATATAGGATTCTTAGGAGTCACAATACAACCCAGCCGACCTAACAATAATAATATAAAGCCACAAAAATAACAATAGAGGGATTCTATGGGGCACAGTAATAACAAAATGGGGGCAATAGGCACACAACAATATTAATAAGGGGTATAACTACAATAGTAATGGGATAATCACTAGTATTATAGGGACCCAACATTATGCATTTGATAGATTTACTAGCTCACTAGTTCTTAAATTTCTGGATTTTAGACTAGTAATTTTATGTTATTTAATAAATCATTCCCATGTATAGATGAATTTGTGGATACATGCAGACAATAATGTGTGTTGTTGCAAGAGCTTCTACATTGTAGGGAGACCTCATCTCATTCGCCTCATCCAAGCCTCATCCACCCATGTCACAAAAATCCACTAAAATCTCAATCTGAATTCTTGTTTTATAAGCAAAAATTGTCATTTCCATTGAGCAAATCCACCCATTTTGAAGCCCTTTCTTGATTTCTAGGTAGTTTCCACCACTTCCATGCCTCATTCTTCCATTATCCACCTTTCCCAAGCTCCATTCCACCTTCTAGACCACTTCCTAAGCTTTTGGCCTATTATTGTAATAAAACAAGCGATCCTGTAAGAGAACTAGTACATCCTGTAGGAAATCCTATAGTGGCCTGTTTTCAGCCAGAATTGAGAAAAATCAACATTGATGTTCGGATTAAGCCTCTACTTGAGCTCCAAACCATCAAAACCATTGTACCCCTCTTCCTCCACGCATGTCTCACTTGCCAAAGAACAAGGAAAGATTAGCATTTGCATTTAAAAAAAAAAAGTTATATTATATTCACACATGCACATAGCAGTTAATACTCCCTAGATCAGACTCCATGTTCAATTAGTTTAAATCATCACATGTGATAAATAGGGTTAATCTAGGTTTCTTTTACATTTAGTTCATTATCTTTATGCAATTAAAATATGTTTCTTCCCTTGTACTTTATTTCTTGCAATAGGTTAGGGTTTCCATTTTGAGCAATTCATTTTCTGCAATTAGTTTAGGGTTTGATTTCAGTATGCACTCCATTACATCATGACAACAAAGGAAGGACACATTGTATGATGCACATATAATTTCGATACCTCTTAAGTTTGCATGAACCCCAGGTTGATAATTAAATTCAATATCCTTGGGAGTTGCATCATTCTTGTTGTAATACGGAGTCTCATCACTTTTTGGCGCTGTTGTCGGGGAGGTGTCAAAGTATACATTGTTTTCTTCCCTAGATTATTCATTTCTTTTTACTTTTTGCAAAAACAAAAAATAATTGAATTAGTAATATTTCATTTCAAAAATAGAAAAATGCATTTCATTAGTGTTTTCTTTCAATCATAAAAACAAAACAAAAAATATCCAACACCAACCCACCCCTCCCCCCCACCATTTGATCATGTGGTGCAGTAAGAGCCACATCACCATTCACTTTTGCATGTAGAAGAAGAAAATGGAAAAAAATGTCGAATAAATGGATGGAGATGATGACAATGAGGAATATCCTCTCGGATTTCTCATTCAAGACACTGATGGTAGTGTGCACATGAAGAACATCCCTCCATCTTTTCTTCCAAAATTTATGGTCTAAGGTTAGAGGATCCAGAAACATTTTTCTTTGAATTTGAAATTGTTCGTAGATCTTATGGTTACTTATTACAAACTCAAAAACTGAGATTGTTTTCAGAAACATTGAAGGATAGAGCTTTTAAATGGCTCATGAGTTTAGGGACTAATTCAATAAGATCATGGAATGATATGCAAAATATATTTCTAGAAAAATATAAAGATCATGATCTTATAGAAGAAATATTTAGAATGAATGAAAGAGAAGATGAGAGTCTAGAGGATCTAATAGAGAGGTTCATGTATAATTTTAAGAGGGAAAAACTACATCATTTAGAATCCGATACACTAAAAACCCTCTTACTTAGAATAATTAGGGATGAGTGCATTGATCTCCTTGATCTCATGAGTGGAGGTGATGTATACCAACTATCATTTGAAGATATTTGTGAAACATGCAAACACATATCAACAGGAAGGGAAAGATTAAGTAAATCAACATCAAGATCGATAAGTCAAGCTAAACTTGGGAATTTGCTTGATAACTTTAAAACAGAAA
The DNA here is from genome assembly GCA_000404065.3 of Pinus taeda. Lineage (NCBI taxonomy): Eukaryota > Viridiplantae > Streptophyta > Pinopsida > Pinales > Pinaceae > Pinus > Pinus taeda. The sequence goes on along the minus strand of APFE030419630.1, from coordinate 63,470 downwards.
TTCTTAGCAATCTAAGTGAACAAATAGAAATGTTAAGAATTCAAAATGAGAGAAAATAAGATGTTGATATTTGTGTCATCCATGAAAAATCACATGATGTTAAATATTTCCCCTCATTACCAAGGTTGAAGGAACTTTTCTAAGAGGACAATGGAGAAAGTCAATTGCCAATGTAGCTATGTTATGTAGCTCCAAGAGGACCATGGAAGCCTATTCAACCTAGTATGATGCAAGAACCAATTCACAATTTCAAGATTATGCATATCCATCTCAAAGTAATTGGAACACACCCTTTCCTTGGCAACATTGGTCATCTCAACCCCAAAACCAATCTTGGCAACAAGGTTGGAAAGGAACTTATGGGAGCCATCCACAATATTTTCCTCAATGTCCTCCATACCCAACTCCATGTTATCCCTACCATTCACCTCCACCACAACCACAACCCCAACCACATCCATCTCAAATATCCACTCCCACTCAACTACTAGTACCACCATTTCTAAACCCACACAATGAACTAGCTCAACCCACTTAAAATGCTGAAGTACAACACTTCCAAATATCTCCTTTCAATCTCAATGGTATTCATCTCAACGCAAGAAGAATATTCAAAAAAAGAGATTATTTTGATGCCATTGAAGGACAACATGCGGAAAAAGAAGATTCAAAGGAGAAGATCAAAGAATCATGGGCTGCACTTGATGAAGGGAATACAACAAAATGAGAGATTGAGAAAGTTCCCTCTTGATTACCATCAAATCCACCATGTGTTCAAGAGAACAATCAATAAAAAGAGGAATATTTGGAGGTCATGGAAGAAGAAGGCATCCAAGATTATCCAAATTAGCAAGTGGACTAGGGGCATCACAACCATATTGAAATATGATTCCAGACAGTGATTAATTTGCAGAACACTCTCTTCTTCAACTGTGCTTGATCCTTTCAAAGTCAAATCATTTGGTCTCTAAAATCCAGGTACATGTAAAATCATATATTGCAATCCCACACATCAGTTTATCTGTCATCTTGATGTGCACATGGCTCCATTCGAAGTATTCTTATACTTAAAAGTAATTATGTTTTTCAAGTAGCATAGGGTAAAAAATAAAATTTGAAAAATAAGAGGAAAAAATAAAATCTCCAATGAAAACCTCCTACGGGGTGCCTAAGATTGGCTCATTGATTGAAAAACTCATTGAGGCAACTATTAGGCATTGTTAGTGTTAGTATTTGCATCCTACCATCAGTGATCAAAAATCCTCTTTTCATATCATTTTAAGGGTCTGATTCAGAAATTTTTTATCATTCCACTAGGTCATGCCAAAAAAATTATTCAGTGATGGTATTCTTAGTCCAAAAACATCACTATTCCCTAAATGTGATTACTTGCTAGCATAGTTTAATATCTTGTTGACTATACATCATCCATAAAGTTATTTTTATCATGTCATTTGTATCACCCTTGAGGTCATTATGTCATCTTGAAATTCAATCCTTCAAGGTCTCATTAGGTCTTTAGGGTTTTTCAAGGTGTCATTACGTCATTAGGGTTCCCAAGCTTCCATTCCGTTGCATAAGACTAGCAAGTAAAGGGTGATCAAATAACATCCCTTCACCATGTGAAGATGATTTGTAAAGAGAAATGCTTATTTCATTATGTAATTTTATGTCTTTCAAATGTAATAATTTCACCATTCCAAGTTGTTAAATCAGTGTTCCAAAGATTCCAAACCATCAAAAGATCAATTTTTCAAAGGAAATAGTCAAGTGAAAGGGTAAAGTTTCAAAGGGTTAAGTGCATGCCAAAGGGAGTTGTTTTTTTCCTAAGGGTGTCCAAATCATCATTTTCCACAAGCACTAAACCCTAATTTCCTCACCCATTGAGCTATGGTTGGCTTTGGAATCAAATACATTTGAGTATATGAGGCATAAGGGAGGTCATTTCAGTGAGTATGAGGCCATTCCAATTCATATACATCAGGTCTCCATCATTTTTCAATTAGTCATTCCAAGGGACAAATCATTTGCCACACATAGGGCCGGTTTCTCTTCAAACTATGTTATAGACCAAACAGGGACGAATTTCGAAAATGTGAGAGAGGATTTTCTCCACAATATGCCAAGGAAGAAAAACCTCCTTCACTTTTTACACAAGTGTCACGGTTTTAGAGAAATTTCAGAAATACAATTGCCTCAGGAGAGTTGATGCACTTCTGGAGTGACCTTGCGAAAATCAATATTTCTCCTAGTTGGAGTGACCAAATGACTTACTGTATGAGTCAAATGATAACTCAACATAGCAATATTTCCAATGAGGCATCCTGAGCTCAATTTGGATTTGAGGAAGACCTCCAAACTTTGACTCAAACAACACTCTACATTTTGGCATCCTCATTTTTCACATTTTGACGAGTCTTGGGAGATTGAGCATTTGACAAGGTGAATGAGCTCCAAATTGAAATATTCAAGATGTTCTTCAAATTAGACTCAACAATATTTCCAACGAGCTATCTCATGCCCTATTTTGACATCGGGAAGGCCTCCAAAAGTTTCCTACACAAAGCACTATGCGTTGAGGAGGTGGCGCTGCGCGTAGAGGCCGATGCTACGCGTCTGGAAAATTTTCACAGTGTATTTTTACACTGGCACTGCGCATAGAGCTAGGCACTACACATTTGGGCAAAGGTGTTGTGCATTGAGCAGCAAGCCTCCAAACCCTCCATAACTTCAAAAAATCATCAAATTGTCTTCTCTTTTCCTCTTTCCAAGTCAGTTACCCTCCTCACATTCATTTTTTTCTTGCACGTGAAAGTCATAAGCGTCATTCTTCACGATTAAAATTAAACCATAGTTTGCTCTATTTATTCTATAAAACCCTAAACCCCTTTGTTTCTTCCCATCACCTATCATTAGAGCTAGACACCCCTCTTTATATCACTACCAGTCCCTTCATGTATATTCCTTCATTTTATCCCTCTTCCCCAAGGGAAATTTCTCAAAACAAGTCTTCCCTCTCATTTCCTAAATCCTTCATTCATGTCCTAGCCACAAGCTCATCTCCCTTCCCCTCATTCCTAAAACACTTTCACTCATTCCCTCCATACAACCTCAACTTTACAAACATGGACAAGGAAGACCTTCCAGCAGTGCTCAGGTGAAGACAAATGAGGAGGCCAAGGAGACAAGAACTATTGAGGTGCTCATTACATGACATATCAGAGAGGCATAAGGAAAGTTTTTGCAGCAAATAGGAAAGTTTTTTCTCCACAGGATGTGGAAGGGACCTTGCCTTCTTCATCAATTCATAGGCAAATGCTAGCTCCACAGGATGTGGAAGGGGCTTTGCCTTCATCATCAACACAGCAAGTACAGGTGCAGCAGCTGCACAAAGGGAAGGAAAAGATGCCAAATGATGATGAGTAGAAGGAAAGGGACTTTGAGTTGGCAAAACATGATGAACCTGAGCAGCATGACATTGAGACCATTGACTTAGAGGCTCAGGAGAGGAAGACAATAAAATACATCATCATACAGGAAAAGGAGGCTCAAGTGCAGGCTCTGATGGAAAACCTAGAGAGTGCCAAGTATGTCATCACATATTTAGATTAGGAAAATAAACAATTGAGTGACAAACAAGTCCTCATGGAGTTGCAAGAGCTAAAGGCAAAACGACAAAGTGACAAAGAAACGCAAGTCACTTTGAACCCTATTGAGCAGGAGATAGAAGAGGATAGAGCAACTTAGCTTGAGAGCGTCAACCTACACCTCGAGAAGCTACTACAGAAGGCCAACAGAGATAATCAAATTCTCAGACACATGGCCTCTCATTACAGGACTCACAATAGGATTTGCAACATAATAATCAAGAAGCTGAAAGCTAGGTTAAGGTAGGCCTTGAATGGTCAGAAAGAGGAGGATAGACTTAGAATGTTGGCTGAGGCTTCCTTAGCTCATCAAAGCACATGATGGTGGTGCTTCAAACAAATTTTGGGCAAGTTTTGGGCAAATTTTGTCATTTGCAAATTTTGAATTTTAATACATAGGAAAATTGCCCAGAAGTGCAGCGCCACCGACGTTATGATTTTCCTAAGGGAAACCAATGAGCAAATGGCTTGCATTTTTGGATTTAGAGAAATGAGGACATGCACCCTAGCAAGTTTCAAAGTTTTTGGGGTAGAAATGGTCCACCAAAAGGTCAAAAAACACCCTAAAAATGACCTTTCTGCCACTTTTTGGACACACAAAAGTAGCCTTGGAAGAATCAAGTTTTGAAGGGGTCAAATGACCTCCAAATGCTGAAATTCTAGGTGTTATGGAAAGTAGACTTGATGACCTTTCCAATGAGCTATGGGCTCAATTTGGATGCCAGGAAGGCATTAAAAAGGAACCTGAAAGTGGAATTGTGTGTTGAGCCAGTGATGCTACGCGCAGAGCAAATTTTGCTCAGGATGCCTATTTTTCCAGTTTTTTACTATGATCATGGATTCTATCTCATGGTGGATGATTTACTATTTTAAATGATGTCATGTATTGTAAATATGATGGTTAAAAAGTTGTAGAGGGTACATTCATTGCTTTAGGAGTTAGTTTTAAGTCAAATGAATCAGTTTTTCACTTTTAGAGGCAAGTTGTTGATGATGCCTATATTCTTGTTCCTTGTTTAGTATCAATTAGATCAGCTCCTCATCTTAGGGATTTGACACCTGAAGATGGGAGGAGGTCGAATGCTTGTCTATATCTTCTTCTTCTTTCTCTTTGTGAGAGGTTGGACTCAATTGCATGCTCAAAGCTTGATTGTAAATCATTGTAAGCAGTTTGGCAAGATTAATAGGATTTGGAGCTATTTGTATGGGATCCCCGTGGTATGGAGTTTTAACACAGTTTATTCTTTTGTAATCATTTGTTTACATGTTTTATGTATGTCATCATCCATTTCATTGCTTCTTATTGAATGTTATCAAGTTAGGTAGGTAGAATCCATTGTAACAGTGCTCTACCTTGGGAAGTCATTCAATATTTCATGTTTTCTACTATTTGAGAAGGATCCATGATTGTCTCATGCCTTTGTCAACTCCTCATCAGCCTTAAACACCTCACACCATTAAGCCTAAAGTGCTAAATCCTATGCCTACATTGGCCCATAGAACGCCCTGCATTTCTAACCTAATTTCCCAAACCTAAATTGCCCAGCTCTATCTGATCCAACAAAACATCAACAAAACCCAATCAAAACTCCCGTGCTACTATACCTAACCTAAAATCCTTACCTGATCCAGTGATCTCTATTGAGATTCTAAAGGAGAGAGCCCTATCTTGGCCTTGTAAGGCTAGCTACAAGGCTAAGCTTGGTTTGTGGTTACCCTGGAAGTTGCCTCCCTTCACCCTGAGGTAAATCTAGGTGATAACGGGCCTAGAAGAAAAAAAAAAAAAGAGAAAAAGTAAAAGAATATGTTCTCCATATATCTCTCTAATGAATGTAAGCGTCCTCCAACATCTGCAAGCAACAAAAACAAGTTGGCACCAACAAAAGAAAAAAATAGGTCAAACCTAGTCAAAAGAAGTCAAATTTTGACTTTCTCTTCCTTTGCTCAAGTGCTCCAACATGACCAAGGCGATGAAAATCCATAATCCTCATCTATTTCCACCATCCACTCATCATTTCCAAGCTTCTATCACTCATTTTCCTTGCTACCCTAAAAAACTACAAGAATGCTCTGTTTTACTACAGGAAACAAAAATACATTGAGAAAAAACTATTTTTGCCATATCTTGAAACCCATCCGTCCATTTTCCAATATGTTTTAGGGGGACATGCATATCGATGATGGTAGCATGGTCAAGCAATTTTAGCAAATTCTAGTGCACAGTTTTCGCGAAATCAACCTCCATCACCTACAACCATTTTTTAATTTTCTCTATATCCATGCTTCCATTTACAAATATGTTTCATGGGGAGATCTTATGGATGATGGTAACATGCCCAAGCAATTTCATAATATTCCAATGCACAATTTCCAATAAATCGGCCTCCATCACCTTCAGCCGTTTTTAGTTTTTCTCAATATTCATGCATCCATTAGCCAATATGTTTTTATGGGGAGGTGCATAATGATTATGGCAATATGCTCAGAAAATTTTTGGTCAATCCATCTTATCATTTGGGAGATATGGAGAAAAAAAGTCTCCTACAAGAGGTTGTCCTGAATTAGTACAAGATCTCTATAGGAAGGTTGAGAAGAAGCTAGAAGAGACAATAAGATGGAGAAATGGGTCAAAAGGTCAGCTATTCTTTAGGGAAGGTTGATATAGGTCACCCAACATCTTCACGTCAACAAGAAGACAGCCCATCAACAAAATGAGATCAACAAAAAAGAAAAAGGTAGTCAAGAATATCTACCTGAGTCATTAGCAGCACAACAACATCAACTCAGCAGTAGCATGCATGTCTCTCTAACTACCATCAGGTAGGTACAAGTATGCAACATTCTTGACCTCTACTCTTGAGCATATTATAGTTAGAAATTTGTTTTCAATGCATGAGAGATGAGGTTTTATAAGCTAAGGATGGGTCAACAGTCTCGGCCACCTTCAACTAGTTAATTTTAGTTCACTCATTCACTCATGCAATGTGGAAAAGTCAAAATATGAAGGGTGATGATTTCAAGGAATGGGTACAACAGTAAAAAGACAAAACTTTTGCAAAGGCCAAGTCACCACATCACCCCAAGCCCTACATCCACTTCATATTCACTATCTATCCATCATTCATCCATCCCATTTCATAATTTCAAGAACAAACCCTACACTCTCTCTCACCCTGAAAATTTGTTGAGAAAAAACAAACAAAGTATCCTCTCCATTTTCACAAACCTACATTACTCCCTCTGAGCCCTAGTATCATCCTTCAAACCCTCTACATCATTTCTCATCACTCCCATACAGTTAAAAGACTTTGAAAGAGAATTAATGACTGCTACAGGAAGACAGAATGTTGCTACAAGAAGGAAGAAAGGAACAAATGGTGCTAGAAACAAAAAAAAAGGCAGTGTCTAAGAGAGACCTAATCAAACCATAAAACTCCAAAGTCATTAGGCAATCATCTAGGCCACAAAAGAAAAGAATAAGGCAAGTTAATGGTCTCAAGCAACAATGATCTTTCTATGCACAAATATATTTTGGTGCTTGTCATTACATAACTTACAGTCAAGATTCATAAGAGAAAGGACTGAGGAATGCACAAGAGAGAGACCACCAGGGCCATGAATGAGGCACAATGAGGTCACTAAGTTGCTCAGAGGATAAGCAACACTTTCAGTAGGGCATTATGATGGGCCTCTAAATTAGACATAAATTAAGGTTGATGCCTCTAAATTAAACATAAATTAAGGCCCATCTAACCATCATTCAGCATATTAAATCTCTCTTTTTGTATTAGATAATGTATTTTTAACTTTAATATGTTCATTAGGAAGGTTTATGAAAATTGCATATTTCTGCCTAATATTATTTATTTTAGTGGAATATTATGAGAATATTGGGCAGATTATGAAGATTTGGAGGAGGAGATAATTTAGGGACTTTCTCCCTACTTCAAGAGGATCTATATTAAATAATAAATCAAAAAGATATTATGGAATTATGGCACAGATTGTGGAACTCCAATGATTGAGAAAATCTAGGAATTTGCTTCCTACCATTTAATGTAGATTCCTAGTATTGGGAACCAGATCCACTAAGCAATGGATTTTGGTGGGGAAAGCTTCCTCCTTTCATGGGGAATGATTCCTAATCATTTTGTATAAGTACCAAGTCGAATTTGCCTCTAGGGGTGGATTTTTATTAGTCTTATTGTGGAGAGAAATCGTATTTTTGCAACTACACTGTCGTTTCTTGCAGGGATGTAATTGTATTGATGAAAATAATGAAGATTCGTGTCATGTTAAGCTTCTAAATATTGTTCTCCTCCAATTTACTCTAATTTTCCTTAGGCTTGGCCATCCCAAGAGCCTCAGATCCCTTTCGTATAATTTATTTTTATTCTTTTCGCTTCTTATTCACATGCATCTCTTGTTCTTGTTCTTGTTTCTTTCTATTTTTGCATTTAGTATTAATGATTTCTTTTCATAGGATTGGGTTAAATGGTTAGTGTAAGTTCTTTTGAAGGGTCACAAGCACCATTTCAGCCTTCGAAAATATTTGGAAGGTAATAGTAATCATTGAGCTTCTTGGACTAGTTTGCTTATTCCCAAATCTAGATTTCTAGAACTCCTTTGTGGCAAATAGCAGCAAATTTCTGCTATTTTTTAGCATGCTAACGAGCTTCAATCAAGTTGGTTCCAATTACATTAGATCAAAAAAAAATTATATCTAATAACAAAATTTACCCCATTTCATTTTCACTTGACTAGGTTATGCATTTGATAGATTTACTAGCTCACTAGTTCTCGAATTTCTCGATTTTAGACTAGTAATTTTTCGTTATTTAATAAATCTTTACCATGTATATATGAAATTATGGATAGATGCATGCAATAATGTGTATTGTTGCAAGAACTTGTACATTTCAAGGAGACCTCATCTTGTTTTCCTCATCCAAGCCTCATCCACCCATGTCCCCAAAATCCACTAAAATCTCAATCTGAATTCTTGTTTTTTAAGCAAAAATTGTCATTTCCATTGAGAAAATCCACCCATCTTGAAGCCCTTTCTTGATTTTTGGGTAGTTTCCACCACATCCATTCCTTATTCTTCCATTATCCACCTTTCCCAATCTTCATTCCACCTTCTAGACAACTTCCTAAGCTTTTGGCCTGTTTTTGTAATAAAATAGGGGATCTTGTAGGAGAACTAGTACATCATGTAGACATCGTGTAGGAAATCCTATAGTGCCTGTTTTGAGCCCGAATTGAGAACAATCATCATTGAAGTTGGTATTAGACCTCTACTTGACCTCCAAGCCATCATAACCATTGTACCCTTCTTCCTCCACACCTGTCTCCCCTGCCAAAGAACAAGGAAAGCTTAGCATTTGCATTTAAAAAAAAAAATTTGAGTTCTTTTATATTCACACATGCACACAGTAGTTAATACTCACTAGACCAAAATCCATGCTCAGTTGGTTTAAATAATCACATGTAATAAATAGGGTTAAGCTAGGTTTCTTTTACATTGAGTTCATGATCTTTATGCAATTAGAATATGTTTCTATCCTTGTACTTTATTTCTTGCAATAGGTTAGCGTTTCCATTCGAGCAGTTCATTTTCTGCAATTAGTTTAGGGTTTGATTTCAATACATGCACTCCATTACATCATGATAGCAAAGGAATGACACATTGTATGATGCACATATAGTGCTAATACCTCTTAAGTTTGTATGAACCCTAGGTTAATAATTAAAGTCGGTAGCCTTGGGAGTTACAACATTCTTGTTGCAATACCGAGGCGCATCAACAAGCAACCTCCTCAGCCTCTGGAATCTATGACCCTCGACTCATCCCTTTTTTTTTTTAAATATTTACATTTCATTTCATGATAGAACCATGGTTTGGTTTGTCATAGAATATTATATCATAAGGATAGATGTAACAAAGGATAGCATAACATGATGAAGCAATTGACAAAGTGTGAAATCTTGGAAGGTTGCAGGAAACAACAATGCGAAAAAAAAATAGTAAAATAAGTGGGAAATAACAAAATCAAGTTCGAGATCTATGAGGAAAAGAGTCCACAACATCTGGGAAATAGATTCAATCCCATCACTAGGAGGCCATGAAACTTTTATACATCGGGAGTTTGAAACAAGAGTATCCTAATAAAATGTGTATTTAAATTTCTGAATCTAAGAAGTTTCAGATAATTCTAAATTTTGAACATTTTAATAAAATACTAGATGATGCAAAAGTCTAGAAACAATATGTAAAAAAAAATAAAGAATAAGAATAAGAGAAGAAAAAAAAGGAAAAAGAAAAAAATCTATTTTATTTAGGAAAAAGTTATGATAGGTTCCTTAAAAGACGATTTTTTCTCAACTTTTTCCAAAAGTCTAGGAGAGGAATTAACTTTTGAGAATCCTAGATCTCTCATCTAAGTATAAATAGGAGTGTAATGCATTTATTGGGCCTATAAAGAAGGGGAAAAGGTCCCAAATTCCTTCATGAATAAAATTGTGAGTTCTCAATATTAATATTATTTGTTTTTGAGTTTTTTTTTGTTTTTGCTACATCATTAGTTTTAACTTGTGTGTGTAGCTTATGTTATGGAACTTGTCCATCACCTTATTGCATAATAACTCCTCAGAATCCTCCCTTGTAGGAAGATGCACAAATGGTGAAGTTCTTGTTCGTATCCATTATATTTAGGATAGGGGCATTTGTTAAAAGGCATTTTAGTTTTTTGAAGATTGTTACACAATCTAATGTTCAACGACATTTTATCCTTTCTTCTACAATGAAGTAATTGGATGAATTATCTTCAAGAACCCTTCAACAATTATTCTATAATACATGGAAAATCCATAAATAACCTTGCCTCAATCACATTTTCAAGTGTTGGAAAGTCCATGATCCATTTAATATTTGTTGGTTCCACCACAACCCCTACTTTTGAGATTACAAGGCCAAATAGTGTGTCTAATTCTAAAATAAGTGACAATTACTAAATTTAGAATACATTTTGATGCTCCCTTAATGTTTGTAACACAATCCTGAGGTGTTCCTCATGTTGTTCCTTTCCCTTGGAATACACCATAACATCATAAATGATCACCAAGAAAAACTTGTGTAAATACTTGTTGAGTATGTTGTTGATCGAACACATAAACATATATGGTGCATTATTAAGTAAAATTGACACCACTACAAATTCACGATGACCATACCAAGTTCTAAATTTGGTTTTATGGATATCCTCATCTTTTCTCAAGACTTGATGGTAACCAAACCTCAAGTCAATATTGGAAAACATCATGACTCCTCTTAGCTCATCAAGGATATCATCAATCATGGGCAAGGGATATTTATTTTTTATGGTCATCTTACTCAACAGTTATAATTGAAAATTTTTAGGGTATTTTCATTTTTAACAAATAGTGCTAGTGCCCCCCATGGCGATACGATGGGTCTAATGTACCCTTTTTCCATATTCTATTTCAATAGCACTTTCAATTCCACTAGTTCAAGCATGCTCATCTTGTAGGGTCACTCTAGGCATATGAACCACTCCTAGAATAAGTTAATTTAAGAATTCTATGTCTTACTTAGGTGGTAGTAATATTATTTCTTCTAGACATTCATCTTTGTACTCTTAAAACAATGGGTAATCCTCAATTTTTACATTTTTATCCTTAATAGAGTTTAGGACATGGATAACTACGACCAATATTGGATGTTTCTTTCTTTGCAAGCTTCTTGGGTTTCACTCCCCATCATTAGATTCTAAAAATTTATTAAAATAGTCCAATATTACTTTGTGTGGTGCTAGATAATCCATACCAATTAGCAAGTCCTACGAACCTAGTTCCATCACTAGTATGTTAGGTCCCTCTAATACTAGTTATTACCCCATTACTATTGTAGTTGTAACCCTTATTAATAATGTTGTGCCCCTATTGTCCCCATATTGTTATTACTGTGCCCCATAGAATCCCTCTATTGTTATTTGTGTGCCTTTATATTATTATTGTTAGGTCGGCTGGGTTATATTGTGACTCCTTAGACTCCTATAGAAAGGAGGTTTTGTCATTTGAATCATCAAAGAGTCATACATTTGTGTAATGTAAAGGAGGTTTCCCCCTCGAAGAGGCTAAATTCTAAGGCGTTGATCTATCTTTTCAATCTTTTTGTGAGCTGGTTTCATAACATTTGGTATCAGAACTTTTGGATTCTAGGGTTTCGCTGCTCCAAATAGGTCATCGTGGAATTTTCGCTATAACTTTCTTTTTGCGACGTTTCAGAAGCAAAAAAAAAAACCATTTGAGAAGAAATCGCACTAAACCTTGGGTCCAAATTTCAGAGCTTTTCGTGCTATATTTGCAGAGATATGATTTGAGAAAGTTGGTCTTTTTGTAGACTCCTGAATTACATTCCAAACAGGTGACCTAGGGAAAATCGTGATAACTTTCTCTCTAAGCATCGGATTGAAATTTCATAAGAAGTTACAGAAAGAGGATGGACTTTAGTTTCTTGTACATATTTTTCAGAGCCAAAGGTCGAAATAGGGACACGTGGCACGTCATACAAGTACGCTCTACTAATCTAGTCTATAATCAGGTCACTGTGGGAGATTTGGCATAACTCTTCCTTGGAGAATCGAATTGGGATCAGACTGGTGGTATTGGAAAAAAGACACAAAGGGCTACCGCAGGTCGCAATTTCAAAAATGGATGATCCGAAATTACAAATATACATCAAAGGAAATATCGAGCTCCTACAAAGTGAAAAAAGATGTGTAGATGTTTTTAAATTTTTGTTTAAGCTTGGCTTGAAAAATTATTTTGAAGGAATTCAAAGGGCATAGTAGAGCATTAGTATCAGTTATTGACGCCCCAAGGAAAGAAAATGCAAACACCTAATAAGTAACTTGAAAGCTCTAGCATGACTCATGAAGAAGAGGAAGAAATGCTACATGATATATCAAAATTACAAGACCAAGTGCAACAAATTTCACTCTCACAAAAGCTAAGATAAATGGCATGGAATCTAAGATAAAGGGCGTGGAAGCTAATATGAATGGCGTGGAAGCTAAGATGAATGGTGTGGAAGCTAGGATTGACGATTTGAAGATAGATTTGAAGACAGATTTGACAAATTTTCTACAAGAAATACTTAATAATGGTGAAAGGGTAGCAAAGGAAACTCATGATGTGAACAAAAGAAATGTCAATCATGATTTCATAGACTCTAATGTTGGATCGAAGACCCACCATGTTCCAAAAATCGATATGAGGAAGTTTGATGGCAAGGATCCCGCAACATGGATATTACAGATGGAGCAATTTTTCGATCTCAATAATGTGCAAAACACACAAAAGGTACGTATTGCAACTTTATATTTGGAACCAAATCAATTTTCATGGTATCAATGGTTTTTCTCTAGTAAACAAATTATCACTTGGGAAATTTTTACAGAAGAATTGACAGCACATTATGAGGATACAAAAAGCAACACTTTTTTTAGCCAATTGATAAGTCTCAAACAAAAGGATTCAATAATAGAGCACATTGAGGAGTTCCAAAAATTGAAAATAAGGGTAAAAAACATTCCAGAGGAGCATAGGATTGATGTGTTCATAGGGACTTTAAAGGATAATATCCAACATGATGTTCGCCTTTGGGAACCTGATTCATTAGAGAAGACATTCAGGTTAGCAAGAAAAATGGAAAGCAAAATTGTGGCAACCATGAAGCATACCACTGACAACAATAAACATGGAAGTGTTGTTGCCCCTAGTCTTCCACAACCTATAAGTTTGACACCACAACAATTGGAAGAAAAAAGAGAAAAATGGATTTGTTACAACTGTGATAGCAAATACACTAAAGGTCATAAGTGTGCTAAGAAGAAATTATTCTACATAGGTTGTCAAGAGGAAGAAGAAAAGGAACAAGAAATGTCAAAAGAATAAGATATACTCCAGGAAAAAAGCCTAGATAAAGAAGAAATGAATCCGACCATATCTTTTAATGCATTGTCTGGAATTACCACTCCTCAAACCATCAAGATAGCAGGACAAATCAAGAATAAAAAGGTAATAGTGTTTATTGATTCAGGAAGTACCCACAATTTTATTCATTGTAAGGTAGAAAAAGAATTGAATTGCTTCCTATATCGAGCACCAGAGTTTCAAGTGATGGTTGCAAATGGAGGAACAATAAATTGCTCTGGAAAGTGCCATAATATCAAGCTATCCATGGGAGAATATGAATTGACTAGCCCAATGCTTTCCATTCCAATGGGAGGTGCTGATGTTGTATTAGGAGTCCAATGGCTGCAATCCTTGGGTACAATAGCTTTTAATTTTCAAGAAATTTTCATTAAATTTTCTATGGAAGGAAAAGAAGTTGTGTTAAGGGGTATTGCAGGGAAACCGGGAAAGATAATCAGCTCTAATGGTATGACAAAGCTTCTAAAAAAGGAACGAAAAGGTGTAATTGCACAATTATGTTCGCTAGATGTTTCCACATTAGAATCATCTATTTCTCAAGATCTCCAAATAGTCTTGGAGAATCATTCCAAGGTATTTGAGACTCCCAAAGGTCTCCCACCTATTCGTGATCATGATCATGCTATTCATCTGATTCCAAGAAGTGTTCCTCCAAACATCAAGCCATACAGATATCCCTATGCCCAAAAGAGTGAAATTGAACGTATGGTTGCAGAAATGCTATAGGCTAGTATAATTCAACCGAGTCAAAGTTCCTTCTCTGCTCCAGTAGTATTGGTGCACAAGAAGGATGGATCATGGCGCATGTGTCC
>APFE030419630.1:32422-47130 GCA_000404065.3 Pinus taeda | reverse complement strand
GTTTGATGAATTCAATTTTCAAACCATTCCTTAGAAAATTTGTGTTAGTATTTTTTGATGATATACTAATCTATAGCAAGTCTTGGAAGGATCATGTTGATAGGGTGCTACAACTATTGAAGGAGAAACAATTATATGAAAAAAGATCCAAATGTTTCTTTGGAGTCCAGGAGGTGGAATATTTGGGTCATATTGTATCCCATGAAGGAGTTAAGGTAGACCTAGCAAAATTAAAGCCATTAAGGAATGGAAAATCCCCACATCCATAAAGCATCTGCGAGGATTTCTCGGGTTGACAGGGTATTATCGTAAGTTTGTTAAGAATTATGGGAGAATAGTAGCACCTAAAACAACATTTTTGAAGAAAGATGCATTTTCATGGACTCCAGAAGCAACAAAGGCCTTCTAACATCTTAAAGAGGCAATGTTCCAAGCACCGGTCTTAGCTACATCAGATTTCACAAAAACCTTTATTGTGGAATGTGATGCTTCAGGAAATGGAATTGGTGTTGTTTTAATGCAAGATGAAAGACCCATTGCTTTTGAAAGTCTTTCAATCAATGGAAAGTTTTTGCACAAAGCTATTTATGAGAAGGAAATGTTGGCAATACTACATGCACTTAAGAAATGGCGACCCTACCTAATGGGAAGACACTTCAAGATAAAAACAGATCATGATAGCCTTAAATACCTTTTAGAATAAAGATTATCCTTTGAAGAGCAACAAAAGTGGGTCACAAAGATGTTGGGTTATGACTTTGAAATCATCTACAAAAAAGGGAAGCAAAATGTGGTGGCAGATGCACTCTCAAGAAAGGATGAGGATGTGAAAGCATTGTTGTGCACCATTTCTATTATCCAACCAGATTGGATAAACGAAGCAAGGGAGGAATGGAAGAATGATGAAGAAGTGTGGGCACTTATTCGAAAGCTACAAAAAGATTCCAGTACATCTGATACATTTAGCTGGCAAAATGACTCGTTATGGTACAAAGATTGCTTATACCTCTGTAATAATTCCCAACTCAAACAAAAGTTTCTTATGTAATTGCACACTTCTCCCTTAGGAGGGCACTCAGGATTTCTAAAAACTTACCACAAGGTTAAGAAGGAATTTTTTTGGGAGGGCCTTAAATCGGATATTCAAAAGTTTGTGGTTGAATGTTTGGTTTGCCAACAAAATAAAGTTGAAACAATTAAGACCCTGGGTCTATTACAGCCTTTATCCATTCCAAGCCAACGTTGGGAGGAGGTTTCAATGGATTTTATCACAGGTTTACCCAAGTCTGAGGGAAAGAGTGTCATCATGGTGGTAGTTGACAGACTTACCAAATATGCACAATTTTGTGCATTATCACATCCATTTAAAGTCAGTACAGTTTCTACTGCATTTATGGAAACAATTCAAAATATACATGGAAATCCAAAGATTATTGTATGTGACAGAGATCCCATCTTCATTGGAAATTTTTGGACAAAATTATTTCTTGTCTTGGTACTCAGTTAGCTCATAGCTCATCTTATCATCCTCAATCTGATGGGCAAACTGAGATAGTAAAGAAATGTTTGGAAGGATATCTTCGTTGCTTTGTCTCTGATAAACAGACACAATGGGTCAAATGGTTGCCTCTGGCTAAATGGTGGTATAACACATCCTTCCATACAACAACAAAAATGACCCCATTTATGGCACTTTATGGATATCAGGCACCATCCATCACATCATATTTAAGAGAAAATTCTAAGGTTCAAGTAGTGGAACATCACATCGAACATCAACAACAAGTCCTCCAACTCTTAAGGATAACCTCGTGTTGGCACAGAATAGAATGAAACAACAGGCAGATCTAAATCGCAGTGAAAGAGTTTTGATGTAGGTGATTGGGTGTTCCTATAGCTACAACCATATAAACAAATGTCCCTCAAGCAAGCTAAGAAGGATAATAAATTATCACCAAGTATTATGGTCCGTACAAGGTGTTGCAAAAGATTGGTACTATGGCATACAAATTGGAGCTTCCTGCAGCTTCTCGATTGCACCCAGTTTTCCATGTTTCATGTTTAAAGAAGGTTATAGGTGACAAGCTCCCAGTTCAAACAATATTTCCAGAACTTGACGAGGAAGGAAAAATTATATTGGAACCGGAAGCAGTCATAGAAACAAGAACTCGACAGCCACGAAATCGATCAATTTCGGAGTATCTCATCAAGTGGAAGAACTTATCCGCTGAAGATTCCACACGGGAGGATGAGAATTTTATACAGAAGCATCCAGAACTACTCAAGCGTTGAGGACAACACTTCTTTTGAAGGATAGGGGCATGTTAGGTCGCTATAATACTAGTGATTACCCCATTACTATTGTAGTTGTATCCCTTATTAATATTGTTGTTCCCCTATTGTCCCCATATTTTTATTATTGTGCCCCATAGAATCCCTCTATTGTTATTTTTGAGCCTTTATATTATTATTGTTGTGACTCCTTAGACTCCTATATAGAAATGAGGTTTTGTCATTTGAATCATCAAAGAATCATTCATTTGTGTAATGTAAAGGAGGTTTCCCCCTCGAAGAGGCTAAATTCTAAGGCGTTGATCTATCTTTTCTATCTTTTTGTGAGTTGGTTTCATAACAAGACATATGAACCACTCCTAGAATAAGTTAATTTAATAATTCTATGTCTTACTTAGGTGGTAGTAATAGTATTTCTTCTAGAAATTAATCTTTCTGCTCTTAGAACAATGGGTAATCCTCAATTTTTACATTTTTATCCTTAATCGAGTTTAGGACATGGATAACTACAACTAACATCTTTTTCTAATGTTGAAATATACCTCACCAATATTGGATGTTTCTTTCTTTGCAAGCTTCTTGGGTTTCACTCTCCATCATTAGATTCTAAAAATTTATTAAAATAGTCCAATATTTCTTTGTGTGGTGCTAGATAATCCATACCAATTAGCAAGTCCTATGAACCCAATTCCATAACATTTCAGGTGGCATGAGTGTGGAGCTCACTTATCAGAAAGGGGTATTCTTTAATTACTTTAGTATCCTTCCTCTTAGTTCCAATAGCTAGGAAATACTAACCAAGAATTGGTGTGCTTCTTTTTCTATAACATACATGATTCAACAACTTGTGAAGAAGTACAACTAAGGTTAGAATCAATGTCAACAAGAATTGAAGTAGTTCGTTTGGAGATTATACTTTTGATCTCCACCATTAAGTCTCAATTGTATGGTTGCCCTTTTTGGAGACACATAAATCTTTTGCATGCTTCTAGATAGACTGTTGATATTTCTAGCCTCTTGGACATTTAAAATTCTCTTGTCATTATGTTACTTGAAAGGGAATTTTCATATTGCGTGCTCCCCCCACACCCCCAACACATTAGTGGCTTTCTCTTTGGCTCCTCAATTCACAATTCTATGTCAACTACACATTGTAGACATTTTCAAATCCCTATCCATGTGTCAGCATGGCCTAGGGCCACATCCTTAATGGGGGTACATCAACCTACCACTTTTATCAAAATCCAAGATTATGAAGAATCCATTTCTCTAGCATTTTTCCATATGTCCAAAATTTTAGATTCATCTGGGAATTTATAAACCTCCAAATACATTTGGATCCAAGAAAACACTTCGCTATCTAGGAAGACATCTAGATCTACAAAAACTTGAGAAGTCTTGATTAATTAAAAAGTTGGATTTCTAGATTTTTGGATTTAAAACATCCACTTTTCATGCCACACTACTTAGCCTCCACCTTGATACCATTACAACACTCATTTTTCCTCATAATTAAAACCATGTTATATTAGTTCCCCATGGTAAAAATCCTACTTATCAAACCATAAGTATTTTTAGACTTCTATATTTATACATATCCATATGGATTTAGAAAAATTCCAAAGAAGTTCATTTTGAAAAAATCTAGATTTTTAAATTCCACATCATCCCTGCCACATAGCGCCATGTAAACTCCTCCACACACCATTGTATGTGATCTTGCCACATTAACATTCCATGTTAGCAACACATCAACCTACCAGAGCACCAAAAACCTATCTCCTATGCACCGTATTAGGGTGACACATCATCATGTAATGTCAACACTAGCTTATCCTTAAGGTCCAATAGTGGTCATGTGGAATTCATTTAACTTCCACTTAGTTTATTATGCTTGATTTGGATTAGATCACCATATTATTTCTTGTCCACATCAATGCTTTCAGAGTGGAAAATTGGAGGAATCAACTTACATAAATAGTTTTATTAGTGGGACTCAATTTAAACAATTGAGTTCTAAAACCTTCCAAGGCCATTTTGTGGCCTTAAATAATTCCTTTTTGGGGTATTTCAGATCTTGAAACTATTTTACACTAAAATATATCTACAATGGTGTAATAATAACATCAATTAAATTTTGTATGCAAAATTCATGCCTCTCAAAAGTTAACTTATCATGATTTACCACCATAATTTGAGTGGATACCATAATGAGTAGTGGCATGATAGGTCAAGATGATGTAGCTAGCCATGTAAATATAACATGGATGCCACATAGAAGGTACACTTGAATTAGTATAATGATGTGGCTCAACAAGGAGATGACAAGTGGTAAGTATATTTAGCATTTTTTTGGTGGTCATGTGGATCTTTTCCAAGTGACACATAGTAGTAATGTGGAATGACAGGTGGCAGTGACAATGACATGGCATGTTTTGATTGGTTGATGTGGATTAACATATGGATGACTGTGACGTAGAAAGTGATGTGGAAGAACCTCGATATTTTCACAAAGGATAAGTTTTGAAAAAGTTTTCAGTGTTAGTGACTAATGGTTTTACAATAGTGGGGCCATGAGCCACCTCCAATCAACTAGGGAATATGATATGAAACTAGGGGAGGACAACAAGTGATGAGGTGTTAGATAGGTATTTTCTCATTAAGGTGTAGCATTGTTAAATAACGGTCCAGTCTATCAAAGCATAAAGTATCGTACACACTAATGAGCAGCCAACACTGAGTAGTGAGTAGTGACTAGTAGAGTAAGGTAACAACCCTCAATTGTGAAGGTTAGATAAGCAAGTATAGGGGCCTATCAACCACCTCCCATCAACCAACATTTATGGAAACAAGCATTGTGAACCATGACATGAAATAGAGCAGTGAGTGATGTTTTTACTCATGGTAATGCTCGAGGTCATAAGTGACTAGTGTTAAGTGCTTAAAGGCTAAATCCCATAAACTTCATAACCCCAAATGGTTTATAGGGTTGGTTAAATGAGCTCACCCATGGGATCACACATAGGGATGGGAAATTTGGACACAATTGATGGTAAAATCCACAACAGTATAGTAAAGGATATTTGGTCAATGTTTTGAAGTTGGGTTTCCCTGTAAAAAGGTATCTGAAGTGTTGGGTGTGTGTTATATTCTTTCCATGACTAGGTGTGGACCCTATATTAGGTGGGTGGACCTACCTATGGTTTTTTGCATGGGTTTCGCACATGGTTTTGGGCATGATGGTTTTCTTCCCATGGTATTTTGTAGATCCGGTCAAGAGAACTACATATATGTTCTAATCCAGGGTTAATGGATTGGGGTTTATGAATTCTTTGGCATGTATATATATGTATTGTAACATTGAAAGGAACATAATGCAAAATCAATCTGGTAGTCTCAGTTTTGGAATCCAAGAGAAATTTTTTGTGTATTTGTTTTATGTTCTTGTCATTGTTTACATTTTTTCTAGAATTCCTCTGCAAGTAATTTCTATACAGGGTTAAAACCTAGATGAAGATATGGTGGCTAGCCTATATAGCACCATCGTCTTGTGTTAAAAGAGCCATATTTCTAAATCTAATGAAAATTCTATTAAGGAAGTTGTTATGCCAGTTGGTCATACTGCTTAAACATTAAGCCCCAAGGGGCATCAAAAATGATCACGTTAGTCAAAAGAGATGGTAAAACACATGTATACCATGGTAAATGTCTCACAGTTTTAAACGATGTAAAGTGTGTGTGTGTGTGTGTGTGTGTATATTATAATATATATATAGATATAATATATATAATATATATATAGATATATAATATAATATATATAATATAAATATATATATATATATAATATTAATATATATTATATTATATATATAATATTTGTGTGTCTGTGTCTGTTGATGTATGTATGTATATCTATATATATATATATATGTATACACACACACATTCAAATGGTCATGGATTGTGTATGTGGTGTGGAGCAGCAAAGACAGATGTGATGTGTAAGTAGTGTGGGTGATGTTGTATACAAAATTTTGGATCCCTATATGTATATAAATCACAATGAATTATAGAGTCAATAATCGTGGAACAATGCATTATGATGTCGTGAGGACATGGATGGAGTGGCACATCATAGAAATGTAAAATAAGAAAGAAATCACAAAGTTGAGAGCAGATATTTTATTTTTTTTATATTTTATTTCTTTTTCTTGGTTCAGAAACTCATCTATGCTCATAGGATCAAATTTATTTGAACATTGTGTTTTGTTTGAAGGGAAGAGTCTACCTCTACCAAGCTTTATGAGCTATAGCCTTATTTTCTATTTATTATACAAGGGTCGAAGGTTTGACCTCATGACAAGTGTGTAGTTTTATTCTATGATTAGGCATATTAAAATGAAAGGAGAAGAAGACAAGTAGTCCACATGTCCACAATAGAATGATGACCTCAAGATTGCATGAAGTATGTTGTCAATGATTCAGAGTAATGAAGCATGTTTTCCAGGATGATGACGAAGTTTGAGTAATTTTGAAGTATGAGTAATGAAGATAAAGTGTTGAGTATGAATTTTGTGGTTCATATCGAGTTCGGTAATAAATTATATTGCTGATTTGGATAATAGAATTAATGTGTTAATGAGATAAGAGGAAATTGCATAGATTAGAAGGAAATTAAAAAGGGTGAAAGCATGTTTTTGTAGATTAACTTAAATCTTGTGGATCTAGTGTGAAAATGTTATGAAGGGGACTCCCACTTATATTTAGGGGTTGGTACCTCCAACAGGTTGGTGCCTTTAGGAGTTTGGTGCCTGCAAATTAATTTTTGGGGTTGGAGATTACAAATTAGTTTTAGGGTTTGGCACCTCTAGTAGGTTGGTGCTATAAGAGACCTACCCTAGGGTTTGCTAGCAGATCTACTTTCTTCTTAAATTAAATGCGATCAGAGGTGATAACTTACTTACACGGATTTTCAACAAATAAAATTCTATCATTTCATTCTAATCAGTATAATTTAAGGTGAATATTTCATTCTGATAAAATTTACAAGAGTAGTCTATGGGGGAATACTTGTACCGATGGTTGATGGAGATACCTTTGTCCTGCTGCTCCTGCTGAAAACTCCTCTTGACGGACCCAACTGGATTTACCTCCCAACCAATGAGGAAATAATCCCTAGCCTAGGAAACCTCCACAGATTCCCTAGCCCTTCGAGCCCAAGTCCAACTAGGTGTAGTGTGTGTGTGTCCAGGATGAATGATCCAGACCAAGATAACAATACTTCCCACCTCTCAACAACCCAAGAAACCTCCACAGGTTCCTAAGGTCTCAAAAAACATAACAAGTCCAAACAATCACAACCAACCCCACAATCATAGACAAGACCCAAAATCCCCTTTTCTCCCTTCCCCTTTCCCTTTTTATACCCTCCTTCCCTTCTCCATCTCAACCACCTCTCATTAATTTCATTAACTTCTCATCCATCCTTACAGTTGGCCCTCTTCTCCCAAGTAAAGCTACGAGTACATTTGGAAATGTGACATGAATATAAAATTGGAAATTTAATGGGAAAGGACCATGTCTTCTCCCAAGTAAATCTGAAAACTACATTTGGGAATGTGAGAGGAATATATATATTGATAATTAAATGGAGAGGACTATGTCTTCTCCCAAGTAAATGTGAGGGTACATTGGGGAATGTGAGATGTACTTACATGGAGAGGACCATGTCTTCTCCCTAGTAAATGTGAGGGTACATTGGGGAATGTGAGATGAATACATATATTATTTTAAAACATGGAAGGAGACCATATCCTACCTAAGATTCAATTTGAGAAGGTAAGTGGGGAATTTGAGTAATGGAAATCATGAATTTTATATTAAACCAATATTTCTCAATATTTTCAGATAATGTAAACATTAACAAAATTTGCAGGATAAGATTTAAGGGGGGAATTACATACACCCCTCCTTAAGAAAACTTTGTCCCGAAGTTAGAATGAAAAGATGCAAGGAGTTTGAAATCATAACAAACAAGAGAGAGTTATAGCAATAAAATCTGATAGGTCAGACAATGACACTACTTCCCATCAAGAGTCTCCAATTGATCTACATCCTCCTATCCATCCTGGCCTACTTTTGTTCCCACCCTATCCGTCCTCTAATGTTTTACCAGTGGCAATGGCCATACTAACCACTGATAAAACCGACATGGTGGAAGCATCGAATACATCAACCTAACTTCCCCAGTAGGCAACGGGCAATCATCATCACACATCTAGGGGAGCGTGTCCACCACTGCCTTCCCACAATTCTAGGTTTCAGAGGATACACAGTGGGAAATTCCTCCACCTCCTACAGAACTAAGGTAAATACCCTAATACGGACCACACTATAGAGTTGGTTGGACTTGTCATCGAATAATCCACTCAGGTCATCTTGCCACCTATCATTTTCATTTTACTCGTGTCATAAGAGTTCATATCAAGTAGATACCAAATGTAGTAAAATAATGTACATTATACCTTCCTCATGAGATGTCTCGTCCTTCCCTCTTGGTTATCTGTTAGAGCCTAGATTTACCTCAGGCTGAAAAGGTAAGCTTCTAGGTCCACATCAAACCACGCTCAACCTCGTAGCTAGTCCTACGAGGACAGGAGAGGGCTCTCTCCGAGTCAATCTCAACAAAGATAATCGATGGGGCTCGAGATGACTGAAATAAAAACTTATTTTAGGCTAGGTATGAAGTACAAGGGTTTGATTTGAGTTTTTGGGGGTTTTGAGTCAGAAAAATGGAAAGGCAAATTTGGGTCCATGGATGAGACACAGTTTTTGCAGAGTTCTGATTGGGGAAAGGAAGGCAATCATTTTGATGCTTTCAGAGTGAATAAATGGATGGATCAGACAGGTGAGGAGCCAAGGAGGAAAAGAGATTCTCAAGAGTCCTCCTCAAATAGATGAAAACATTGAAAATTAAACAAAAGTTCAAAGCAGAGCACAACAGTCCAGTGAATTCTACTTTAATCACTCATTTGTTTAATTTCAGAAGAAGAGAAGGGAAAATGACACAAATAAACATCAATGAACTTACAAGTACATAGAGAAACACACCATAAAAACACAGAGCCACATGGATCCCAATAAGTGTTGCAAAACCCTAGTCTTTCCTTTGCCAAAAATGCAGAGATAGAATGTACAATGAAGTCCCAAGTAATCCCAAGTGTCCAACCCTGAAAATGACTTAGAAATTACATGATATAGACTAGACCAACCCATTCCCTTACCTCTAGGGGTCGAGCTTATCATTCTAAGAGTTGTTTCAACCAATTCTAAACAAAGCACTGAAATCTAGGCAATCAAACAACTTGTCTCTATAAGGTAGGAAACTGATTCATTCATTAAATTTTCACTTTTTAGTGAATGAATCCTCTAGAACAAGTAAAAATATTCCAATATTACATCATGATCCTCCAATTACATCTATATAGGTCAAAAATTACATCACAAAGCAAAACTAGTAAAATCTAGCCGAATTTTTGAGCTGGAAGGTGAAAAATTTGGTAAAACTCCTCTATGCGCCACGCCAAATCCTCTATGCATCGCGACACTTTGGAGCTAAATTTGAGGCACTTCTCGAAGTCCAAATTGAGCCAAAGATAGCTCCCTGGAAAGCCCTGCTTTTCTACTTTCCAAACTAAGTGGAATTTTTCAGTTGGGTGTCCATTTGCCCCTCCAAAACTTCAATCTCCCAGGATTGCTTTCTATGTGTCAAAATAGGGGCAATGAGGTCATTTTTTGAGTGTTTTTGACCTCTTGGGGACTCAAAACTTGCCCAAACTTCTTGGCCATGCACCATCAGTCATGATTTTTCATGTCAAATCCAAAAATATAAAGCTTTTGCAATTTGGAGCTCTCTAGCAAGAGCGAGCGCCACGTGGCGCGGCGCATAGGGAGGCAAAACCTGTTTTTCAGCGCAAAAATTTTCAAAAATGAAAAATTGCTCCAAATTTCTTGAAATTTGGGTTGTACCTTCTCTATCAAGTTTCATCCTGGGCTAAAGAGGCTTCAGCCAATATCCAAAGGCGATCATGCTCCTTTTGCCTCTTTTTCTTATTTATTGCCTTCTTCAATTTTGCCTTTAGGTTTCTTATTCGTGCCTTGGCGCTCATATTGCCCGCCCTGTAATGGAATGCCATGTGTCTCAACAATGCTTTGTCCTTGTCAGCCTTTTCCAGAAGTCTTGCCAGGTGCATGTTGATTCTCTCGAGCCAAGACTCTCGATCATCATTAATCTCTTGCTCCAATGAAGTGAGCTCAATCCTCCGCCTTTGGGCAGCTTGGCGATTCTCGCGGATGTTTTGCAACTCCATGATTGCCTACTGATCTTTGAGCTATTTGTTCCTCTGCTCCAAGTATTTCATAGTCCACTTAGCCCTCTCCAAGTCAAAGGACAAGGTTGTGATCTCTGTCTACTGCTCCTAGATGATCTCTCTAAGATGTGCATTTTGCGAGCCCATGTCTGTAACATCATCCTGAACGAGGATGAAATCAGTCTCTCACTCACCTGAAGGCCCCTTATCTTGCATTGGCCTCTTGCCTCTGTCCTGTACCTATGATGCTGATGTCGGAAGTGAGGCCCCTTCCACCCCGGGTGGAGATAACACTCGCTTTGCTGTTACAAATAACTGCCTCGTTCCCTTTTGATATGTAATGAAGACCGGTATAGTAGCAGTGTGTGGATCATGGCCCTCTTGCTGATGAGAAGGCCCACCAATCTCATGCGCAACCTCTGAAGGTCCCTGTGAAGCTCTAAAAAATTCATGAGAGATGAAATCATCCCAAGTGATGCCCTGTAATCCAAGCTGATGAACCACCAAAATCTTGATGAAAGAAAAATGGCAAATATTGTTGAACTGCTGCTCAGGGGTCTTGTGCTGCACAAGGGCGGTCATCCTCTCTATGTTTCGGCATATGAAATATGAGATGTTCATCATCCGTACCCAAGTGAAATGCATGAGCAACCTGATGTGATAACCATATAGTCGGGAGAAGCGACCTTCACAACTAAAATACTTCATGATTAATTTCATTAATGGAGCATATTCATCTTGAGATATCGGAAAGGGAACACTCCCTTTAGCTGCCTCAAGAAACTAGGTTTAATATATGGCTCATAATGTTGTCAGTCAATCTTCTACCTCTTGTAAGTTTGAAAGTGACCCCAGCCAAAGTAACTTGATCACCATGTAAATGTAACACAAATAAGCGAGCCAACTCCTGATGGACTTGAACAGTAGCAACCTTTTCACAAAATTCATAACATGACTAAAACTGGAAACAAGAGACGACCAGAGGGCAGGCCTGCAATTCTGTAAGGGTGGCCGGTACTTCTCTAACATGTCTACCACCTTTATGAGGCCTCCGAGGTGCATGTCCCTCCATGGGTGAGTCACTTTGAGTCTCCACTTCATAATCGGATGAATGACTAGATGACATGACTGTCACTATACAAATTTCCTTGGAGAAATAGATGCTGGTGATAAAACTGTGTTGGACTGCTCTTTTTGTGATGTGATTGAATTCTGCCACCAAAGGGAAAAAAGATGCAACAAGGGACTATTAGGAAGGGGGAAAATAGTAAGGGATTTAGGGACTATTGGGACTATAGGGATTAGGGAAATGTAGGAGGGTTTAGAGGGATTTGATGTATAGGGTAGGGTTTTGGGGTCTTTTGGAAATGTGTGGAAGGGAATTGGGATAGGGGTTTAGTAATTTTTTGGCGATAGGGAAGATTGAAATCAGGGAGAAATGGAATAAGGGAGAAGGGAATGATGGAAAGAAGGGAGAAAAGGGAAGGAGGAGTGACTTTCGTAGCAAAACAATGAATGTGAAACCCACAACAATTTTCCTTTGAGGTACTTTAGAGGTAGGGTTTAATATTTTGTTTCAATCGTTATCATCCATAAACCTCCATAACTTATCATAAAATTGGATGAAAAATCAAGATAACGACCCTACGTGGAAAATCCACGCAAGCTATGGGAAATTTTGAGAAATTTCAAGCAAATGCGGGCCTTTGACTATATGCGTCGTGCCACATACCCAATGCGCCACACCATCCTAATGTGTCACGCCCGTGTTAATTTACTCTGTGTGGTTTCTCCCATTGCGCCACACCTCCCTAAGGCGCCGCACCACCTACTCTATGCGCTGCGCCAGTCAAGTTTCACCCAACTTCACCCAAATTGCGCACTTGCTCACCCAATTTGCTCTGAACGGCTTCTCTTTGGTCTTTGATTGCAAATGACATTGATCCTCATGGAAATAGCTTTATAAAGACATGGATTTGATTTTTGTCTCTTCAAAACCCAACTTTGTAATGTTTGGCATTGGCACTTTTTCCCATTTGAATACAACTCTGTTTTTAAATTTCCTTTTTGATTTTTTGACTGAAATTATGAAATTCTTGGCAATTTTTTGCAGGGATAGATGATATGGAATTTGGCAAAGGAGACCAAGGTTGCGCCTAAAGAATTCAACAACTAAAAATTTTTGAAAATTATTACAAAACACGAAATGTCGAATTTTCTTCAAAACAAAGTTTTGAAGAAAAGTCATAATCCATCCATTTGATGATGAAACTATATGAAATGACAACTTATTAAGAACCTCCCTCTGGCCTGTTGGCTTTATTGGATAGCTTGAAGACAAAACTTGTGAAACCCTAGACCTAGTGACTAAAATAACTCTTGCTGATCAAAAGACTAAAACAGGACTGTAAGTGACTCAAAAACTTGATTTCGATGAACAGACCTGAGCCAGCAGTGCAAGGCATGAGGGGTAATGAATGACTAGACCCTTCCATTAGATTATAGCATGCCCCTAGAGGAATGCAACTGAGTGAAGCGAGCGAGACACCTAAAAATGAAATGCAATAAAGAGAAATGATCTCTGACGAAGGGATGTAAAGACCAACTCTAACACTATCATATAGTTCTTTTTCCCCTACAGGTTAGCTCTCATTCATGCATTTATATAACAACAAGACATATAATCATCACATTATTAAGTCTAGTATCCATGTGTCAATCTAGGAATTCTCACTAAGTCATTCATTTAAATAATTCATATCCACTTGAGCTATATATGAACCAAAATAATTCTGATAAGTTATGCACTAGATAATCCATCACTAAGTGAGTCATACATGTAGTCCATATATCAACCATTTCTATCATCAATATCAAATTTTTCAACTGATTCATATGAGTAGTTTTATGTGTCAAACCAAATGCATCAATATTACATAATGTTCATAAATAAATAACATGGAAATAGAACCTTAACATAGGTAGCTATCTAAGTCAAAATAGGCATCATAAATGCTCAAAAAGTGAGGGGTAATCACGACGCATAGTCTCTGCATCCTCCTAGGTAGTAGATCCTAGGCTATACTTGTACCGCTGGACCTTAACTTGGTCCACTGTGCAACGTCTAAGCTATCGAACCATACGGTCCAATATGCGTAATGGTTCTACCATTATGGTTACCATGTCGGAGACTTGCAAGTCTTGCCAATGCAAATGGGGCGGCAGTACAAGACGATAGGAAACTGGTCCAGTCTTCTCTTTGATCCTAAAAGGTTCTACGAACCGAGGTGACAATTTCATCCCCTTCCCAAACTGGATGGTGCTTTTTTTGGGCCGGATACGAATAAAAACTTGGTCCCCTACTCCATAACTGTGATCAATCCTATGTTAATCAGCATAACTCTTCTATCTATCCCGTGCTTCCTTTAACCTTTGCCAAACCTGCCTTACCTTTTCCTCCATTTCCTAAACTAATTTCAGGCCAACTATCACTCGGTCCTCCAACTTTTCCCAACTCAACGGCATCCTACAATTCCTTCCATATAGAGCTTGATAAGGAGGCATCCCGATCGAACTGTGATAACTGTTATTATAGGAAAACTCTACCAATGGTAAGTGTTAACACCCAGGTTGTTCTCTTTGACTCCCAAGAGAATACGGCTGGGGTAACCACTAACCAATCTTTGGGCTGTAGCTTCTAGCCCAGCTGCAGTCAGAGAGGCTCTCTCTATCAGGTTTGTCACTGCTTTCAGTGAGGGTTTTAGGCTAGTTATGAGATGAGTTTTTGGTTGTTTTTGTGTATTTGGTTGGGAGGATGCTTCTGTTTCCTTTAAAGTATATCAGCAAGGAAGATTAATCCATTGGGCAATGGGGTCTAGGACTGTTTTCTCTTGAAATCTTGATCTCGGTGAGGAGGAAAGCTACAGGGCCTGTGTGCATTTCATGGAACAAACTGTGAATATTGAGGATGAAGTGAATACAACTAGTAATGAGCAATTAAGATTTCGTTACTTAAGCTGTATATTTGTGAAAGAGGCATGTTAT
>APFE030419630.1:0-27864 GCA_000404065.3 Pinus taeda | reverse complement strand
GATGTTTCAGCAAGCTTAGTCTTGGAAGAGACAACTTTTCTGCAACCCCAGCTACCTACCCAACTAGATTTCCTAGCATTTTTTGTTCCTTCTTGGAGGGTGCACTTGGACTTGCAAACCCTTTGAATGCCTTTTCTTTTTATTGGCTTTTTGCTTTCTTTCCCTATCTAATACAACCCTTATTCCTTCCAAGGTCCCAGATTAAACAGTTGGGAACCTTTGCTTCTCTACCTAACTACTGGTCTGCCAAGATTAAACAGTTTGGACAGACATCATTCTCTATTCTACAACATGGAAATTGAAAGCATGGCATGATCCAGATTAGACTATTGGACCACCCATCAAAAATTGAGTTCTTACCAAAACTGATACAGGCATTGCCTTCTTAGGGAAATATGGGATCTTTGCATTTGTCAAAGCAGAGCATATTTGGACCTTTGATATCCAATCATGAAATATGAAACCTATTGGTATAGGTGTCCAACAGTAAGTACCTTTGCCACTGAGTTTGATTATCCATGACGTACATCCTAAGCATGTCCTCCAGAACCTGATTTACTCTTTCAATCTGCCCATCTATTTTTGGATGATATGCAGTGCTCCGATTTAATTGAGTTCCTAGAGCTGACTGCAAACTTGTCCAAAACCTAGATGTAAATCGGGAGTCTCTATCAGAAATGATCTTTGTGGGCAATCCGTGCAGTCAGATAACTTCATTGACAAACACTCGTGCCACATCTGTAACAATGTAAGTGTCCCTTACTGGGATGAAATGGGCACTTTTGGTCAATTTATAACCAATATAGCATTGTGCCTCCAGGAAGTGAGTGGCAAACCCACCACAAAATCCATGGAAATTACTTCCCATTTAGATGTAGGGACGTCATGAGGTTGTAGGAGTTCTGCTGGAAGGCAATTATCAACCTTCACTCACTGACATTCAAGACATTTGACGATAAACTGGACTATGTCATGCTTCATGCCTACCCAAAATAAGAGTTTCCTTATGTCTGTGTACATCTTCTTTACCCCAGGATGTGCACATTAGAGTGCTCTATGAGACTCTCTGAGGTTGGTTTCTCTTATACCCCCTTCCTTAGGTACGTACATTCTCTCTTAGAATATCAATAGGCCATATGGTTCAAGGACATATCCTTCAAACTTTGGTTCTATCTGTTTCCCATTCTGGGTAGCTAAAATGACTTTTAGACACCAACTATCTTTAAAGAGTTTCTCCAATATCCGCTCCCTTAAATTTACCTTTAAGACTACTAGGGAGAAGGTTCGTGGCCTCCTGCTTAGTGCATCCACCAGTACATTCTCCTTTCCCTTGATGTATGAGCTTTCAAAATCATACTCACTCATGAATTCACTCCATCGCCTTTATCTGGTGTTCAAATCCCTTTGAGTGAAGAGATGATTCAGGCTTTGATGATCCGTTCTTAACTCAAATCTTCTCCCAATGAGGTAGTGTCTCCATAGCTTCAAGGCTAACATTATTGTTGCCAATTCTAAGTCATGGGTAGCATATAACTCTTCATGCTTCTTTACTTTTCTAGAAGCATAAGCTATTACACTGCCTTCTTGCATCAATACTACACCCAATCCCTATGTCGAAGCATCGGTGCAGACAGTGAAGTATTTTCTCATGTCTGGTACTTGAAGGATCGGTGCACTAGTTAGTAACCTCTTCAACTCTATGAATGCAGTGTCACATTCATTTGTCCATTCATACCTAACCCCTTTCCACTGTAATGTGGTGATGGGTTTTGCAATCCTTGAAAACCCTTCTACAAACCTGCGATAATACCTAGCTAGCCCCATAAAACTATGTACCTCATGGGCATTTTTTCGTACTAGCCAATCCATTATGGCCTTCACCTTTTCTGGGTCAACTGAAATCCCTTCTCCTAAATTGATGTGCCCAAGGTAATGGAATTTCTTCTGAAAGAAGAAACACTTTGGAAATTTCCCATACAATTGATTTTCCCTTAAACAAGTCAATACTACCCTTAGGTGCTTTTCATGCTTCCTATCATTCTTGGAATATATAAGAATGTCATCAAGGAAGACTTGCACGAATTCATCCAAATACTTCCTGAACACACCATTCATGAGGCTCATGAATATTGTTGGTGCATTGGTTAAACTGAATGGAACAACTACGAACTCATAGTGCCCAAACCGAGTTCGAAATGCAATTTTTGAGATGTCTTCCTCCTTTATCCTCAATTAGTGGTACCCATATCGTAGATCGATTTTTGAGAAGACCACTGCCCCCTTCATTTGATCAAATAAGTCATCTATTCGAGGTATTGAATACCTATTCTTTATCATGGCTCTGTTTAAGTCTCTATAATCTATGCATAGCCGCAAGCAACCATCCTTCTTCTTCACAAAAATTACTGGTGCACCCCAAGGGGAAATACTAGGTTTGATCAATCCCAAGTCTAAGAGCTCCTCTAACTACATCTGCAACTCACAAATCTCTATAGTTGTCATCGTATAAGGTGTCTTAGATATTGGTTCTACACCTGGTTTTAGATCAATGGTGAAATCAATCTCTCTTATAGGAGGTAATCCAGGCAATTCCTCTGGAAAAACATCCTTGAATTCTGTCAAAACTAGATGTTGATCTAGGGAAGGTCCCTTTTGGTCACTTACAGTCTTGACCAAATACAATTTGCAACCTTTTCTGAGACAACATTTTACCTTCATCATGGATATGAGTCGTAGGGACACTCCCCTCTTGATCCCACAAATCTCAATTGGCCTACCTTCATCATCTAAATAGATCACCTTCTTCTTGAAAAAGTTTACCAAAGCTTGATGAGCTTCTAGCCAGTCCATTCCAATAATTACATCATACGTCCCCAATGCTGTAAAGTATGCCTTCAACTTAGTCATACACACCCCGAGGTTTACCTAACATTGGTCAACACTAGGCCCTAATGCTTGTTTTATTCCAGACTCCATCTCAACTTGTTTAAAGTCATCGTGCTCATAGGCTGCCAACCCACATTTTTCTAATGAAACTAGTGAAATGAAACTATCTGTAGCACCAGAGTCAAACAAAATTTTAACTTTTACTTTGCTTATCATAAGTGAGCTTTCTATCATGGCAGACTAGTGTTCAACTTGCTAATTGTCAACTGTGGCATAGATTCGGTGGTGGCTACCTGCTCTCCCCATTGGTTTTTTTCCCTCCCTTCTATTGTTACTAGTTTGAAACTTAGGGCAGTCCCATTGGTAATTAGGTCCTCCGCATCCCCAACAAGTGATGCATGGTGGACCTCGAACCGAATGTTGTGGAGTTCTTTGGAAAGAGTTTCTTCCCCTGGAACCCCTGCCCCCACTTGCTTCTCCTCACGTATGACTTTGATTTGTACACACCCTCGAAGCTGTGGGTGAAGCTGCACTAGAAAGCATTGAAATCCCTATTGTTGTTGTTCTAGGTATAACCCTGTTTCCATATGGTGGTGGCCTCCGACTTCCTCCCCTTGGGAAGGTACGAGGGGCCTTCCCCATAAACCTTGTTTGACATGGAAATATGGCTTTGCCTTCACCCTTTAAGTCAAGGTGTTCTTTGACATAATGAGCCTGTTCTACAGCTTCTACAACTAACGATGGTTTCCACATCCACACCATTGCCCTAATATTAGGTCTCAATCCATACATAAAACGATCCACTTGGCACTGGTCAGTATCCATGTAAGAGACATACTTGACCAATTCCATAAATCAAATTTCATATTCTTCTATATTACGACCTCCCTGTATTAGGGCATGGAAGGCTCCTACTTGCTGTTCTTCATAATACGCTAGCAGGTACTTCTTCCTGAACCTTTCCTCAAATAATTCCCAAGTAACTGTGTCTGGAGTGAGGTATAGTTGACGCTCCAAGTTACCCCACCAATTCAGAGCACTATCTCTGAGTTGGAATATTGCTATTTTGGCTTTGGAATTGGAATTGTAATCCCTTAGTGTGAAACACCTTCCCATCCCCTCTAACCAGGCTTCTGCACGCTCACTGGCACGACCTCCTACAGATTCTGGGAGCTTAATCTTCTGGAGCTCCCTGGTAATGTCCTCAACTGGAGGTCATCTATCATAGTCTCTAGATTCCTCGAGGTTCCCTAACCCTGATGGAGGGTGTTCCCCTTCCATTTCATTTGTTTGGCACCCTCTTAAGGTCTCATTAATTGCTTCCAGGGAACGCAGGATGAGAGTCAATTCTAGTGAAGGTAATGAGTTATTTGAAGGAGGTCCTTGTGAAGACCCTCCAGGCCCTTAGTTTCTTCCCGTCCTCACCATTTTGATTTGCTCAAAACCTATACGATATCTAAGACTTATTAGCACTATTCCTAACATGTTCTACCACACTCTAGATATTCCATAGAGAAACCAAGCAATAGATCAATTCAAGTTATTCCATGTTTTGATGCCCTAACTACAGGCATGACCAAGTTTATTTTTGAGAAACCAAGGTTTGATGTCCTAACTACTAGCATGATCAGGTTTATTTTGAGAAACAAGGGTTTGATGTTATAGCTAATAGCATATTATTATATGTTTGTGTGCAATAGCAAATGTTTATCTATTGATATATTTGATATCATCAAATTGTGAATTTTTTTTTTTTAATGAAATTTCATGAACCTTTTTTTTTTTAACAAATATTATTGATAATTAGAATCATTGTATGATTATGTAAAAGTCCCATTTAATTTATGTTAAATTATGAATCGACATGAGAATATATTTGAAAATTATCCACTATATGGTCAATAAAATTAGAAATGTCCTTCACACAAAATATTTACAGTTAAATCACATTTGATATAATGAATCAATCTCAAACACAGTTTATCATGGACTACTCCCAGGAAGAATTAAAAAGATTAAATAGGTAAACTATCCTGTAGAGATGTTATCAAGGATGAATAACCACAAAACAGTTTCACAAAGGCCACTCTTAAGAAGGCTAAAGAAGGTTAAAATGTAGGCTATGCTATAGATATTATGCCAAAGACCAACAAGGCCTCCCAGTACGATGCCCTAATGAGAACATATGTACCCAAATTTAAAATTCAAGATGACCAGTGAAAAGTGAAATGGGAGTTCTCTTAATTTCCCAAACAGGATCAATGGGACATCATTGAAAACAGAGTAAACAAGATTTATACAGATCTATATACCTATATATCATGTGTTATATGAAAATAAAATATACATTCAAATCAATAAGTATATTAAACTGTTTCTTCTGCCCATACTTACAAAAGAAATCCTTTTTCATATTCTTAAATTTTTTTATTTGTTTTTTGCCTTGAACAACTCAACACGATGTTGTGGTCTATTATGATTGTGGGGTGTTTGCAGAATGGGTGTGTTGACGAGGCTCTAGAGTTATTTAGGGAAATGCTAGAGAAAGACGTGGCCTCCTGGATGGTCATGATTACAGAATTTGCATAGAGTGGGCGCAATGCAGAAGCTCTGGAGCTTTTTTGAGAAATGCAAGCTTTAGGCGTGAAGCCAGAACCCAAAGCCTTTGCTAGCATGCTTCCTGCGTGTGCCAACTTGGCAGTGCTAGAGCAGGGAGAAGAATTTCATGAGGATATTAATAGAAGTAAGTGTCAATCAGTTGTTTTGGATAGTGCCCTTGTAGACAAGTATGCTAAATGTGGGAAGATAGAGAAGGCACGCAATTTGTTTGACAATATGCCTCAATGAGATGTGGTATCCTGGAATACAATGATGGTAGGATATGCCATGCACGGCCTTGGCAAGGATGCCATTAGGCTCTTTCAATAGATGGAATTTTTGGGCATAATCCCAAACCATGTTACCTTTACTTGTGTTTTGTCTGCGTCCTGTCATACAGGCCTATTGAATGAGGGCCGACACTATTTTGAGTGCATGAGCCATTACCGCATAAAACTTGTGATGGAGCATTATGCTTGCATGGTCGACCTTCTTGGCCGTGCTAGGTGCCTCGATGAGGCAAAATATTTCATCAATGACATGCCAATATGCCCTGATGTAACTGTGTGGAGGTGTTTGCTCTCTACCTGCAGGGTACATCACAATGTAGACCTAGGAGAACGTGTTTTTGCACATATTTTTAAGTTAGATCCTAAAAAGGTTGGGACTTATGTGTTGCTATCAAACATATTGTTGGCATTATGGCACAGGTTTGGCAGGTTTGGTGCTATGGCATAGGTGTTTTCCTTGATGGCAACTCACTCTGATGACAGATCTTAGTTCAGGGTCTCAAAATGAAAGAAAATATATATATACGCAGGTTCTCCATGACGAAGGTGTGGATACACGCGAGTTAGTCATTCAAAAGTTGCGTATGCGTATTCACGCACTTTGATGCAGGGAAAAAGCGCGTATATGTGGACACATGTGGGAGATCTCATTTTTGGTCCGTGGTATTTTGTCCTTGGTATTGATCTATTATGGTTTTGGGTTGTGGTATTGTGAAAGACAAGACTATAAAAGAGGAAGAAGACCATTAGGCAAAGTATCATATGATTCATTGAAAATCTGATAACATGCTAGATCTGGAATACTAGTGATTGGGTTATGGTGCAGATCTGGATCTGAATGAAGGAGGAACCTGAGCACAAAAAGGAAGGATAAGTTCTCTTTATGGGTCAAAATCTTAAAGCTTGAATAGTGGTATCTCTGTATGATTTTGATCTGTGATATGTGGCGCACTCTTGATCTATAAATATGATAATCTAGGTTAACTAATGTCTGAATGACTGAAAGGGTGAATTATCCTTTATAGATCTGTACGCAAGTTCAGTGAAGCTAAGGTGCGTATACACGTAGTTTCTACAAGTGAAAGAAGCGTATACGTAGGTTGGTCTCGACGAAGAGGCGTATACACGCAGTTTCTACAAGTGAAAGAAGCATATACGCAGGTTGGTCTCGACGCAGAAGTGTATGCACGCAAGTTTCGGAATAGTGAAGTAGCGTACGTCTCTTGAATTATGTTTTAGCTACTTCTGCTATTTAGCTATAGTGTTCTGGGTTCATAATTGGTGTGTGATTATTGTTATTGTGTTCTGGGTACAGCAGTCGAAGAAGTGTTTATTTGATTCAGTACTAATTGGTGAAAAAGAGATTGTTTGATGATTGATTTATATTCATGGATCCAGTCTGAAAATTTATGAAATGCGGTCCCTGGAAGAAAAGAGAGGGTTTTAGCTCTCTGCAGGTTGCAGCCTGCGTACTGGTAAAGGACTGAACCAGTACAGAATCATTGTAAAAAGAAGTTTCTAATTGAAAAGATAGAGACATATTGCAGCAGGTGGTTTTCACCCACACTAGGTTTCCACCTTATATCTTGTGTTCTTGTGTGTGATTGTCTTCTTCTCTATTTTATTGTTCCTGGTTACTGTTTATATGATTTTGATGTACAGATTAATGTTCAACATCTGTAGAATATATTAAATTATAAGTCTGCATGGTATACGCAGGTTTCCTTATCTGTAGTTGCGTATATACGCGGTTTTCTCTAACTGAAGTAGCGTATATGTTCTGGGTTTGAAAAATAAAATAATTGACGCAGATAATACTGATTCCCCCCCTCTCCAATATTATTTCCAACAATTGGTATCAGCAGCAAGTCCTTCAGAAGAAGCTTGATCGCTTGAAGGAAGATCTATCAATCATGAGCAACTACGAGAGAGAAGCATCGATCAGGCCACCAATTTTTTATGGGACCAACTTCGTCTATTGGAAGGTAAGAGTCATAGCCTATCTTCAATCTCTTGGTACAGAAGTCTGGGATATCATAGATACAGGATACACTTTTCCTTCAGCAACTCCTATAGATCCAGTTGAAAAGAAGCAGTTTGAAACAAATGCAAAGACTGTCAATACTCTATTAGGATGTCTATCGCAATCAGAATTCATCAAGGTGATGCAGTATAAAACTGCAAAAGAAATATGGGACAAGATTGTTCTGAGCTATGAAGGAGATGAACAAGTAAAACGAGCAAAACTTAAAACCCTCATAATTCAGTATGAAAATCTCAGAATGTATAATGACAAAAGTGTGGCTAACTATTTCCTACGTATAGATGAGATAGTTAATTGTATGAAAAACTTGGGTGAAGAAATAAAAAAGGTTGTTGTGGTTGAAAAGGTTCTAAGATCTTTGTCCTCTAAGTTTGAATCAAAAGTTTTTGCAATAGAAGAAAAGGAGAATCTTCAGAAAATTACCATGCCGCAGCTACATGGAATTCTAACCGCTTATGAAATGAGGAAAGGAAGACCATCAGACATGAGAGAAGTTGCATTCAAGGCTTCAGGTAAAGGAGATTACTATGAGTCAGGACATATGTCAGAAGAAGAGGAAGAATCAAATTTTGTCAAGAACCTTCAACGGGGTGCTGGAAGATTCAGAGGTAAGTTACCCTTCAGATGCTTTGCTTGTGGAAGAGTCGGTCACTATGCTTCCAAGTGTCCTCATAAAGATAAGCTTGACAAAGGTAAGGAACCTGTTATATGGAACAATAAACATAATGTAAATAAGAAAAGCTACTACACTCATGAAGACAGTGATGGACTCTCAAATAGTGATGAAGATGAACGAGGTAATAATTATAGACTTTTAATGGATTTTGAACATGACGATTTTATGGATGCTATAGATGAAGAAGGTCTTTATGAAGAGATTTCTAAACTCAAAATTTGTTTAGAAGAGAAAAATATGATTATTGATACTTTTCAATTTCAACTGGATGAAAGGGAAAAACATCATGAAAAGTTAGAATGTGACATTGTGGGACTTAGAAAAGAGATTGAGAAAACAAAAGCTCTTAATCTTAGATTTGTTAAAGGATCTGAAACTCTAGATGAGATTATCAATGTGCAGTGCTCTCCTCTAATCAAGACAGGTCTAGGATATAATGAAGAAACATCTCAAGTGAAGAAACCATCCACCTCCAAAAGTTATCTTGATGCAGCAAGGAGGAATGAGCAAAGGCCCAATGGTGATCACCAGGTAAATCAGGGACAATTTACCTCAAGAATGAACAAAGACTACCCGGTAAATCGGGGGCAATCCACCTTAAGGATGAACAGAAGCTGCAACCAGCCACAGGTAAAACCTTCTCAATTTGCCTCAAGAATGGATGACAATAGAAACTACAATCTTTTGGTTGGTAGATTTGATAATTGCAGGAGTTTCTTCAATGGTGAATGCTTCTCGTGTCATAAATTTGGTCACAAAGTAGCTCAATGTGTTGCCTATAAGACAATCATGACTAGAGAAGCTCAAAAACAAAGAAGTATGACTGGGATCATGAAAAGAACCTACAATAACTTTTCTGTTCTTGAAAATGAAATAGAATGTTCTATTTGTAACAGCTTCGGTCATGAAGATTCTGAATGCAGGAGCAAGTTTCGGCAGACAACTCAGAAGGAACAAACCTCAAGTGCCAAAACATGGAAAATGAAAGAACCACGACTAGAAAGATGTGGTATAGCCTTATATGCGGAAGGGCAAGAAAATCAATGGTACATCGACAGTGGATGTTCGAAACATATGACAGGTGATAAGGAAAAACTTTAGTCATATAGTGCCTTAGAGAAAGAGAAGAAGGTCTCATTTGGAAATGACACCCATGCGCTCTTAAAAGGTAAAGGTTCTGTTCAGTTGAAAGAAAATGTCAAAGCTGGAAATGTGATGTATGTTGGTGGCTTAAAACATAATCTATTGAGTGTTAGTCAGATGTGCGATCAAGGAACTGAGGTAATATTTCGATCAAATGGATGTAGTGTCCATGATCTTGATATAGGAAAAATAGTGATCAAAGGCATAAGAACTCCAAATAATTTATACATATTCAAAGAAGAACAACATGAATGCTATCTAAGCAAGAATGATGAACACTGGCTATGGCACCGGAGATTGGGCCACCTAAGCTTCTCACAAATAAGGAAAGCATGCAAATACCAGGCAATTCGTGGTCTTCCAGACATCAGAATTCCAGACAATACAATATGCAAGTCATGTCAGTTTGGTAAGCAAACCATAACTAACTTCCTTGAGAAGGAAGGATCAGCTAGCAGGCCACTTGAGCTTGTTTATACTGATGTATGTGGTCCGTCTAGGAAAAGGTCACCTCAGGGAGAAGAATACTCTATATTATTCATTGATGACTATTCAATGATGGTTTGGATAGGACTCATGAACCACAAAGATGAAGCCTTCGAAAAATTAAAATCCTTCAAAGCTTTGGTTGAGAACGAATCAAATCATAGAATCAAGTGCCTCAGGTCTGATCGAGGAGGAGAATTTACCTCGAATGAATTTTTCGATTTTTGTGATGAACATGGAATAAGAAGAGAATTCTCTACAGGCAGGACTCCTCAGCAAAATGGAGTAGTGGAAAGGATGAACAAAATGGTTCAACAAATGGCTCGTGCTATGCTTGATGAGTCTGGAACTCCTGCAACTTTCTAGGGTGAAGTTGCATTTGCTGCAGTTGTTATTCTCAACAAAACAAACGTCCGGGTGAACAGCACTCAAACCCCTCATGAGCTCTGGTATGGTGAGACTCCTTTGGTAAAATATTTCAAAATTTTTGGAAGCAAATGCTATATCAAAAATACTGATGAACATCTTGGCAAGTTTTAACCTAGAGAAGATGAAGGCATTCTCCTTGGTTACTCTCCCCATAGCAAAGCTTACAAGTGTTATAATTAAAAGTCTTAGAAAATTTGTTGAAATTATTGATGTAGTGGTTGATGAAGAAGAAAACACTCCTAGGCAGGTAAGATCTGAAGATTCATGATGAAGAAGAAACCCATGAGGAGCCTGAAGAACAAATAAGGATAGAAGAAAAGATGCCATCCAGGTACGTTCAAAAGAATCATCCAGAATCTCAAATTTTGGGGAAAAACGAGGCAGGAATACAAACAAGAAGAACAATTACAGAAACTTCAAGCTATTTGGCATTACTCTCCTCCAC
The DNA here is from genome assembly GCA_000404065.3 of Pinus taeda. NCBI lineage: Eukaryota > Viridiplantae > Streptophyta > Pinopsida > Pinales > Pinaceae > Pinus > Pinus taeda. The sequence continues at coordinate 16,867 of APFE030419630.1, read as the reverse complement.
TGAACCACAAAATGTAAGAGAGGCATGAAAAGATGAATTATGGGTCAAGGCAATGGATGAATAACTTGAGCAGATTGAAAAGAATAACACTTGGGAATTGGTTCCTAGACCAAAAGATAAGAATGTCATAGGGAAAAAATGGATATTCAAAAACAAGTTGAATGAAAATGGGGAAGTTATTAGAAACAAAGCCAGACTTGTTTGTAAAGGGTATGCTCAACAAGAAGGAATCGACTTTAAAGAAACATTTTCTCCCATTGCTAGACTTGAGGCCATTCGAATGTTCCTTGCTCTCTCAAGCTTTCAGAAGTTCAAAGTATTTCAAATGGACATGAAATCATCTTTTCTGAATGGAGACTAAGAAGAAGAAGTTTATATTGAGCAACTAGATGGATTCATCCTTGGAAATGATCCAAAACTTGTATGCAGACTTAAGAAGGCTCTCTATGGTCTTAAACAAGCTCAAGGGCTTGGAAAATTATCGTTTGACAAATATCTTCATCAACAAGGTTTCTCAAAAGGATCAGCAGATAGCAATCTTTATATAAAAGTTGAAAATAACAAATTGCTAATACTTGTTGTGTATGTTGATGATATCATCTTTGGCAGCAATGAAGAAGCCATGAGTCAGAACGTTGCCTTGGTAATGCAGAAAGAATTTGAAATGTCCTTGCTTGGAGAACTGACATATTTTCTTGGATTACAGATCCAACAAAATGAAGGTGGTATCTTTTTATCTCAAACCAAGTACCTCAAGCAGATTTTTGAAGAAGTATGGCATGGAAGATTCTAAACATGTATGTACCCCTATGGTTACAAGATGCAGCCTTAGTGCAAATGATGAATCAGCAGCAGTGCATCAACCAACCTATAAATCCATGATTGGAAGTCTGCTCTATTTAACAACTACCCAACTGAACATCATGCATGCAATGGGAATGGTTGGAAGATTTCAAGCAAATCCTAAGGAAACTCATCTTCAGGCAGTAAAGAGAATTTTCAAGTATCTTCAAGGAACTCAAAACTATGGCTTATGGTATCCTAGAGATACAGATCTCACTCTTCATGCTTATACAGATGCAGATTGGGCTGGAAGCGTGGATGACAGAAAAAGCACTAGTGGTGGTGCATTCTTTATGGGTTCCAGATTAGTATCTTGGTTCAACAAGAAACAGAGCTCTATTGCTTTATCTACAGCTAAAGCAGAATATGTAGCTGTTGCATCCTGTTGCAATCAACTCCTTTGGATGATGCAAACCTTGCAGGATTTTCAAATCACGTGTACACCACCTATCTCCATCTTATGTGATAATACAAGTGCAATCAACATTTCAAAGAACCTAGTCATGCATTCAAAGACCAAGCACATACCTATCAAATATCATTTCCTCTGGGAAAAAGTGCTTGAACAAAAGGTCAAGTTGGAGTATGTTCCCTCTAAGGAACAAGTTGTTGATATACTCACCAAACCACTGCCCAGGGAGACATTTGAATACCTCAAACAGAAGCCGGGAGTAGTTGATGCATCATCTTGCTGTTGAAACCTGTTTGTTTCTTAGAAAAGAGGTTGTACGCGAGTTCCATGAGGAGGATCCATGTACATACACAGTTTTATGCAGGTACAATCGCATATAAGTTGGTTGAAGGAAATCAGTGGGGAAAGACTCTAGTTGAAGAGAGTCTGATATGGGTCTGACAGAGACCATCTTGCACAGGTTCAGGGGGAGCAGATAATCTTCTAACAATGCATTGTTGGCATTCCCTTAGAAGCTCTTGGTTCGTGTACACAATTTGCTTTTGGTTTCAGGAGGATCAGCTGCAGAAGGAGAACATGGTTGTTGATCTGCATAGTGTTTGACAGATGCTGCTGATATTGTTATTAATGTCTTTCATAGCCTTTCTCTAGATGTTTCGTCTCTATGTCATGTATATATCAAGGTCATGTAATGGCCTATTTTGGTTTCCCCACTATGCCTGGATGAAAGATGTAATGTACTTGGCTGTCTTATGTAAATTTCTAGTGTATCCCCACTTGGTTGGGTGATGGATGTATGTATAGAGTTTGTTGGTGATAGGAAGGTCTTTTATGATGTGTAAGTCATGGCTCTTCTTGAAGAACATCTTTTTGTAGATCTTCCCTACAAGTCAGGGGGAGCTTGGTCAGCACAACAGAGCAGAGATTACATTATGTACTCAGGGGGAGAACAACCCTTTTCCCTTGATGACAAAGGGGGAGAATGATCTTGAGGATCTTGGGGTTTCCATCAAGTCCAAAGGGGGAGATTATTGGCATTATGGCACAGGTTTGGCAGGTTTGGTGATATAGCATAGGTGTTGTCCTTGATGGAAACTCACTCTGATGACAGATCTCAGTTCAGGGTCCCAAAATGAAAGAAAAATATATATATGCAGGTTCTCCATGACGAAGGCACGTATACACGCGGGTTAGTCATTCAAAATTCGCGTATGCGTATTCACGCACTTTCATGCAGGGAAAAAGTGCGTACATGTGGAGACATGTGGGAGATCTGATTTTTGGTCCGTGGTATTTTGTCCTTGGTATTGATCTATTATGGTTTTGGGTTGTGGTATTGTGAAAGGCAAGACTATAAAAGAGGAAGAAGGCCATTAGGCAAAGTATCATCTGATTCATTGAAAATCTGATAACATGCTAGATCTGGAATACTAGTGATTGGGTTATGGTGCAAATCTGGATCTGAATGAAGGAGGAACCTGAGCACAAAAAGGAAGGATAAGTTCTCCTGATCAGTCAAAATCTTAAAGCTTGAATAGTGGTATCTTTGTATGATTTTGATCTGTGATATGTGGCGCATGCTTGATCTATAAATCTGATAATCTGGGTTAACTAATGTTTGAATGATTGAAAGGGTGAATTATCCTTTATAGATCTGTACACAGGTTCAGTGAAGCTAAGGTGTGTATACACGCAGTTTCTGCAAGTGAAAGAAGTATATACGTAGGTTGGTCTCGATGAAGAGGCGTATACACACAGTTTTTGTAAGTGAAAGAAGTGTATACGCAGGTTGGTCTCGATGCAGAAGCGTATGCACGTAGGTTTTCGAATAGTGAAGTAGTGTACGTCTCTTGAATTATGTTTTAGCTGCTTCTGCTATTTAGCTACAGTGTTCTGGGTTCATAATTGGTGTGTGATTACTGTTATTGTGTTCTAGGTACAGTAGTCGAAGAAGTGTTTATTTGATTCAGTACTAATTGGTGAAAAAGAGATTGTTTGATGATTGATTGATATTCATGGATCCAGTCTGAAATTTATGAAACGTGGTCCCTAGAAGAAAAGAGAGGGTTGTATCTCTCTGCAGGTTGTAGCCTACGTACTGGTAAAGGACTGCACCATTACAGAATCATTGTAAAAAGAAGTTTCTAATTGAAAAGATAGAGACATATTGCAGCAAGTGGTTTTCACCCACATTGGGTTTCCACCTTATATCTTGTGTTCTTGTGTGTGATTTTCTTCTGCTCTATTTTACTATTCTTGGTTACTGTTTATATGATTCTGATGTACAGATTAATGTTCAACATCTATAGAATATATTGAATTATAAGTCTGCATGGTATACGCGGGTTTCCTTATCTGTAGTTGCGTATATTCTCGGTTTTCTCTAACTGAAGTAGTGTATATGCTCTAGGTTTGAAAAGAAAATAATTGACCAGATAATACTAATTCACCCTCCCCTCTCAATATTATTTCCAACAATGTAGACCTAGGAGAACGCGTTGTTGCACATCTTTTTGAGTTAGATCCTGAAAAGGTTGGGCCTTATGTGTTGCTATCAAACATATATGTTGCAGCTAATAGGTGGGATGACACTGAGAATGTGAGGAGGAAGACGAAGGATAAAAAAAAAACACATCGGGTTGCAACTGGATTGAGGTCAACAAACATGTTCATGTTTTCCTCGTAGGGGATAAATCGCATCCACAAACACAGGACATTTATGCAGAGTTGGATAGATTATCTAGGCAGATGAAGGAGACAGGCTATGCACGTGATACAAACCAAATTGGTTGGTGTTTTATCAAATTTCCGAATTTGTAATAAAGACATGGATCGTCTTTTACATGATACATGTATTTAAATTGCTTTGGCAATCTAGATAATTCTTAACTTGTGAATAGTTTAACAATAAAAGTTAGGTAAGTATGAGTGGATAGTTGACTATGATTCTTGAGCACCATGTCTCGAATAGTTCACTTCATGGAAAGGAACTGTCTTTTATGGTTGACTTGTATTCTATTCTCCAACAACATTTAGTCTAATTAAGCAAGGAAGGTCTAGTATAAGCCAATAGAGAAATGATGGAAAACCGATTGATGTCATGGAGGTGCAGATCATATTTCTCATTACTGAGAATAGGTTGCCTAATAAATTAATAATGATCCTCCTTTATTATTCACTTACACTTCAATTCCAAGTCGAGGTAAGATCTTTAAACGTTCCACAAAAGATTAATTTATAGATTATTTGTTGTATTATGATTGTAACTCAGTTGCAAACATTTTCCACAGTTTCTATCTATGAAGCTTGAAGTTGTTAATCCCAGATTGGACTTTAACATGGAAGGATTTCTTACCAAAGATGTAAGTTCAATTAACATGTTGTTATAAACCTATTCTACAATTTGGATCTCTATATTTGTCATTAATAGAATAATTGGGATAGAGCCTGATCTGTGAGCTTTGTTGGTTGTTGTTTTTTTTTTAGATGCTTCGACCATCAGATATGGCATTTACTTCTGATATTGTTGTGGTATATCCATAATTTCACCAGCCTAAATGGACAATAATGCAAGCTAGTGTGTCCTATGAAATGGAGGAGCAGTGTATGGGAAATTTCGGAGAAATTCCACTCAGGAGGGTAATGAATGTAAGTCCCCCCCGTATAGAAGTTGATGGAGATGCCAAGGTACTATATCATAAATCACTTCAAAGTTCAGTGTTCATACGATTTTATTCAACGTACATATTTCAAATTCTGCGACAAGTCATTTTAAGTGACATTATTAGGTAATTAGCTAAACATTCCTCTTCTCACCTAATTTTCCTGAAATTGTTGTAGATCTCAAATGTTTGGGATGATGAACTACAAAATGTAGTTAGATTGGGAGCTGGGTCAAACATTCAAACCCCTTTCACATCTCAATGTCTCTAGGGTTAGTGAACAAACCTGTGAATTAATAATTAGTTTGTACTCAAACTTCTTAAGTTATTATACAAAAATGATTCACTATTCTATTTTTGTTTGCAGGACCATTCTCTATCAAGCACCCATATATTGAGAATTGAATCCACTCAGCTACAGGAAGTTGTCTTTGATTTTTACAGTGCTCAGGGTGTATCCCTAAATTACATAGTTAAGATAGATTTCTATCAATTATAGAAGTTTCAAATTGTGGGTGTCTTGAGTTCATTGTCCATGGATACGTTCATCAACTAAACCATCAAATATAAATGGTAATTCTAGCCAACTTGAAGATGATACAAAAGGTATCTCACCCTGGGATTGCCTCTACATCTTTCTCAGCATTTCAACTATACCAATTTGAAACTTTAGACTTACTGATTGTATTCAGTGGTGCAAATGAACACCACTTGCACCATACTAGAGAGGTGCAGGCCATTTGTTAACTGCAATCTGTAACTATTAGTGAGTTTATTATATTGTAGAATGTTGAATTCAACAATATTGTATGGTTCCTCCTATTTTAATGGATGTATGAGAACAACTTGTCAAAGTATTATGACAATTATTGTAGATTTCACAGCTTTGGTAATTTTTAAGTAATGAAATTTTTGGAGCAAGCAGCAATAAAATAATAATAATAAAAGAATCTGTTGGTTTGAAGTTTATTTATAGGACAATAACAACTCAAGAAATGACACGAGTGAGCAGCAAATCTGCTTTATAGAAAAATGCATGCCATGAAATGTTCTTTCTTGTAATAGGTATATTGAATTTTTGGCAACAAATTTGACAAGATGAACTATTGAGGTATATGACATCAAGAGATGACACCAGTCAGCAGAGAATCTACTGCATAGAAATATAATTTCCTAGACAAGAGTCTACTTCTTTTCATGTCAAAGAAACAAACACAGATTTGCAAATGATACGTGGAGTAGTACTTAAGAACACTCTCAGCTGAGGAATCATCATTACATGCCATAATCCTGAAGCTTCAAACGTTGTTTTACTATTTATTTTTTTTCCACTGCTTAATGGGAAAGCTTGAAATGTAATTTTTTTTCCAATGCTATAAATTGAGGTATATAGGATGTATTTAACACTCATCTTAACCCTGGTTCAAGAAAGATAAAAAAAAATAAAAAATAAATAAAAAATAAATAAATAAAAAATAGATAAAAAAAAAAAAAAAAAAAAAAAAAAAAAAATCGATACTCTATATCTCATTTTTTTTATCATTAAATAGTATTAAGGCAGATCCATCAAACAGAGCTAAGGTTAAGATTGTTGTTGTTTAATAAAATAGGACATTTCATGCTTTTTCTTTCGAACATGATGACAATTATTTGGAGGATCAATAAGTTGGCCCTTCATTTCATTTATTTAATATTACAGAAGTGACTAAAGCATGGGCTTATAACCTAATCATTCCTCCTGTTGTTTGTAAACTGATGAAATGCCTGAACATGGTGAATTATACAGAGACAAAAGAGCTCAAGAATATAGTCCATGAATTTGTAAACCAGATGGTGAAGTATAGAAAGAGTGAGCTCGCTAATAACAGCACTGCAAAAAATGAAGTGGGTACTGATATTTTTTCCAGATTAACCAAGCTTGAGGGAGACGAAGGGAATTTTAGTTCTAATAACTCATTGCATAACTTATTCCTGGACATAATCTTTGCTTCTAGCCTTTATCTTGGATCACTTTACTGGTTCTCCTCGCTTTTGAGCAAGAATCCAGAGGTAGAAGATAAGATATTAATGGAACTCTCTGAGTTCATGGACTCATCAGATCGATTACTTTGATGCGAATTGAAACGCCAAATCTGTGATGTATGCAGAAGGAAACCCGCCAGAGGCATGGCAGCAGAAATCCCAGAAAAGCTAAAAGGAGAGGACACAGAATGACCTTAGCCTTGTAAGGTCTGAGGTGCAACTCTTTTGATTAAGCCTTCTTGTTAAATAGTTTTTGAACTTCAATATAACAAAAGCAAGAGACGGATATTTACACCTAATTTTGATAAAGATGTCTCAAGCTACGCAAGACAGGGCTAGAAAATGATGGGACAAATTGTTGGTTCGACTGATATGGAACGATGGTATTGCCATTGGAATTTCAGTTGGATATTTAGGGAAGCTTGGATATCTTATGACCGCTAAGATACTTACAGTGAAGAGTTACTAAATTATGCTTATTGTTTTCAATGTGAGTGAAATGAAGGGAGTTAGTTTTCAAAAACATGTAGGATTTCCACCACTAGCTAAGTACTAAATTATATGCATACAAAATGGGCTTTCTCATATGGGCTACTCTAGCTATAGGCAAGTGGAATTCACTACGACTAGCCTGTGTTTGATTCTCAACACATTCATGCCCAAAAATGAGCAGTTGAGACTTGTTGAAAGTATAAATTGTAGGTTTAGAAGGTCTTGGGTCCAGATTTTGAACCAAGGCTCTGATACCATATGTAAGAGACCTACCCTAGGGTCTACTAGCAGATCTACTTTCTTCTTAAATTAAATGCGATCAGAGGTGATAACTTACTTACACAGCTTTTAAACAAACACAATTCTATCATTTCAATCTAATCATCATAATTTAAGGTTAATATTTCATTCTAATAAAATTTACAAGAGTAGTCTATGGGGGAATACCTTTATCGGTGGCTGATGGAGATACCTTTTTCCTATTGCTTCTGTTGAATGCTCCTCTTGACGGACCTAACTGGATTTATCTCCCAGCCAACTAGGAAATAATCCCTAGCCCAGGAAACCTCCACAGGTTCCCTAGCCCTCCGAGCCCAAGTCCAACCAGGTGTAGTGTGTGTGTGTGTGTCCAGGATGAATGATCCAGACCAAGATAACAATACTTCCCACCTCTCAACAACCCAAGAAACCTCCATAGGTTCCTAAGGTCTAAAAAACACAACAAGTCCAAACAATCACAAACAACCCCACAATCATAGGCAAGACCCAACATCCCCTTTTCTCCCTTCCCCTTTCCCTTTTTATACCCTCCTTCCCTTCTCCATCTCAACCACCTCTCATTAATGTCATTAACTTCTCATCCATCCTTATAGTTGGCTTCTCTTCTGCAAGTAAAGATGGGAGTACATTTGGAAATGTGACATGAATATAAAATTGGGAATTTAATGGGAAAGGACCATGTCTTCTCCCAAATAAATCTAAAAACTACATTTGGGAATGTGAGATGAATATATATATTGATAATTAAATGGAGAGGACAATGTCTTCTCCCAAATAAATGTGAGGGTACATTGGGGAATGTGAGATTTACTTACATGGAGAGGACCATGTCTTCTCCCTAGTAAATGTGACGGTACATTGGGGAATGTGAGATGAATACATATATTATTTGAAAAAATGGAAGGAGACCATATCCTACCTAAGATTCAATTTGAGAAGGTAAGTGGGCAATTTGAGTAATAGAAATCATGAATTTTATATTAGACCAATATTTCTCAATATTTTTAGATAATGTAAACATTAACAAATTTGCAGGATAAGATTTAAGTGGGGCATTACAGATGCCTACAAATTTATTAAGGAGGTGGGTTCCTCCATCAAGTTAAAGCCTACAACAATTTGGTGCATGCATACCTCTAAGTTTGGTACCTCAATCAAGTTGTAGCCTAAACCAATTTGGTGGTTGCATTTTTCAGGGGGTCGATATCACCTTCTGGTTGGTGCCAATAAATTATTGTAATCAAAGATTGAAGAAAACTGTAAGAAATTTTTTGTTTTCTCTTGCAAAGGTTTCAATGTATATTTGGTGTTCTTTTGTATTGATGTGATTATTGAATTTGTTGATGCATTGTTATTTTCTTATGTAATAATGTTATGATTGACTCAATATAATCATAATTCCAACATAGTTGCATGATTCGAGGGAAGACAAGAGACCAAGATCAGGGGGAGCTTTAAGATCAAAAACAATAGTACAAGTTTATGGGGAGCAGATTGCAAATCCAAACATGGTGAAATTATATCAATTGGTATTATTATTTTTCCTTGCATTGGTGTTAATTTATTTAAGCTACAACTACCATTAAATTTCAACAACAACTACAATCAAGAGCTTGTTATATCCAAGGTTATCACTCTAGCCTTTTAGGGGAATAATGATCAAAGGGGGAGTAGCAAAAAGCCATTTTCTATTAATGTCAAAGGGGGTGAATGGAAAAAAATTGGTGCCAATAAACTATTGTAATCAAAGATTTCAGAAGAAGCTAAGGATATTTGTTGTTTTCTCCGGCAAGGATTTCCATGTATATCTGGTGTTCTTGTGTATTGATGTGATGATTGACTTTTTTTATGCATTTTTATGTTCTTGTGTAATGATGTTACGATTTCCTCAATATAATCATAGTTCCAACATAGTTGTATGATTTGAGGGAAGACAAGAGACCAAGCTCAAGGGGAGGTTTAAGATCAACAATAGTAGTACAAGATTATGGGGAGCAGAGTGAAAATCCAATAAGGGTGAAATGATATTATCAATTGGTATTATTATTTTTCCTTAAATTGGTATCAATTTATATAAGCTACAACTACCATTAAATTTCAACAGAAACTACAATCAACAACCTATTATGTCCAAGGTTATCACTCCAATATTTTAGGGGAATAATGATCAAAGGGGTAGTTGTTAAAATCCCTTTTCCATTGATGTCAAAGGGGGAGAATGATCAAATATTGGTATCTCAAAGCCAAGAGGAGAATGAAGAATACATTAGCACTTCAAAAGCAGAGGGGGAGAGTGAATAGACAATGGTAGTTCTTAAGATCGATAGGGGGATTTAAGCCCAAAATCCATCATTGACTAGCAATGTCAAGTGGAGATGCTGTCAATGCCAAAGGAGGAGCTTGTTGAGTTTCCATGCATGATGCTTATGTTTTTATTGATTTCTTGGATGTTTATGTTAATCTTATGATGACTTTGTTTTTTTCTTAGTAGCATATATTTGAAGAAATTTTTGCCTGCATGTAACTATTCAAAAGCATAAAAAGGGTGCTTGATTGGATAGCCCTCTCAAAGACCTTTCCAAAGGTATATGGAATTTTCCTCAATCCCAAGGAATAAGGAGAAAACTTAGTTTCAAGCATCCTAATTCAAGAAAGGTTCTAGATGATCATGGTTCTAATGTAGGCTTCTCATTAGATCAACACCAAATGGTAAAATAAATCTTAGGAGGGAGTGTAACGACTAATGTGTGGTAAGGTAAAAAGGCCCCTGGTCACAACCTCTGGTCATAGGAAGCTTGGCATAAGCACTTAGGTGTCTATCAAACCACTCAGTTCATAGAAGAAAATCTCAGGGGGGAGTGCAACAAGTGATGAGCAATGGAGTAACGAGTGGTGGAGTGGCAAGGTCATCGATCACAACCACTAGTCACAAGAGGCTCAACAATTAGCACTTAGGTGCTTATTAGACCACCAGTTCTAAACAATGTGCACACAAAATAATGTACAGAATGTAGTAGGTTAGCATAGGTGGCATTCAAGTGGCCTTGATGTGGCACATTAAGGTGAGGTCAAGTGGCAAGTAGATTTTGACCTTTTGGGTGGCTAAGTGGCCCTTTTTCGAGTGACACATGGTGGTGATGTGGTATGAGATGTGGTAGAGAGTGACATGATAGTGTTGTGGACATGGCATGAGAAATTATCCATAAGCCACTCGGTAGAAATAAGAAATTGGTCCTAACTAATCTCAATGGAACCATGTTACATGGATGAATACGATAAAGCACTTCAAACCCCCGCCACCCCCCCACCAAACCCCAACCCCAATTAAAAATCAGAAAGATAGGGTGTCCCTAGAGTGAGGCCTATGGCATCAAATATTATTATTGTATGAGATTGCTTGGTGCACACTAAAAGGGCAAGGGTGGATTAAGTTGAATATATGAAAAATTGCAAACCACCCCTCTTGTTAAAGCTTATACAAGCAAGGGGTGAAGTGATGTTCCAGCCCTACATTACAATCAGATCTACTAACAAGCCTCAAAAGGTGTTGGTGGTTTAACCATTGAGTATTCTGCAGTGTTCAAAGGCTACATACCCTTAGGGCTTAAACCTTTGGTTCAAGCTCATGGTCATATGCACCAAGAAGCTAACTACTAGGGGCTACAAGATAGAAATTTGGCATTCGGGTGCCAAAATTCTATTAAAGGAATAAAGTTCACTGTGGATGCCAAATTTAGTAAAAGTGGAAGGAATAAATTAAATTACGTTTCGAAGTGTCTATAAAAGGAAAGAAAAGTGATGTAAGATGAAGAGTTTCCCAAGAAAATTGAAATATAGAAATGCAGTGAATAGGCAAAAGAGTGTGTGTTTGAAAACAAAAATGATATAGGAGTTGCGTTACAGAAGATTAATTGGTACTTAGTGTAGATTGATGAAGAACTAAAACAAAGTTGAAAAGAGGTGAAGTGCAGGGGCTGGATGTCATGATTAACTAAGACTTGGAGTTGAGGAGAGTTGGAAGAACTCAAATATAAAGTTTTAAGATCTGAATTGCAAAAATAAACTAGATGAAGGAGAATATTAATGGAGAAGAAGCTTAATTGTATCAGAGAATAAGAGAAAGATAGGCAGTTGTAGAGCAAGGAGAAGTTGATTTAAGATTTAGCTATTGTATTGGTGATAGTGTTAACCAAAAATATTTAGATATGAGTTTGAAAATTTGATGAAAGAGGGATCTAAAAGGTTGGGCAAGTAGGTACTTGCAAATCAAGGGAACTAAAACCTCCTTCAAGTTGGCACCTATAAAATTCAAGCAATTGGTGCTTCCAACAAGTGGATGTTTGCAAAGAGAAGGGGGTTGGAGCCTCCTTTAGGTTAGTGCCCACATAATTTGATGTAATTTGGAGTCAGTTCTTACGTTTACATCATAATAAAAAATAATTTGTGATTTTCTTCCCCTTGGGTTTCCAAGTAAACTTCTAGTGTTCAAGCTTTATGTGATTGGTATGTTATTTTCCTATTGAATGTGCTCAATTGGCTAATGATTGCTAAAAGTGTTAATATATTGATTTCCCCCTTAGTATTTTCTCGGTTTCCAAATTGATGTAATATGATGCAATGCACATGCATATGGTGTAGACTCAATGCAAAAGTAACTTAGTAAGTATTTTTTTTTCAATAATATTCAATGCAATATGACAGCGATGGGATGTATGAAATCTTTTTGTGTCATATTATCGTTTCTAATACAATTACTTCTAAAATATCTGCCAAAAAAGATGAAAAAAATTTGGCACAAGGTTTACACAAATCACGATGCTCCTTTTGGCATTGTGTTTTGCAACACTCAAAGTTGGAATTTTTCCTTATAAAAATGCATTGGGAAATTATACCACAACCTTTTATAGTAGTATTGCACCTATGGTAAAATCTCCAAATGTCAATCAACTAAGACAATGTAATATGAAACAAGGGAAGGGATTCGCCTTACATCCCACAGTATATGAAGCACACCCCTAGCATGGTACAAACATTTTCAAAACAACCTAGAAGTTTGTAGATCCTCTATTGGAAATCCCCTAAGTAAATTTCATTTCCACACCTCATCAACCGATAATAAACTTATCACAACACATTTAAAGATTTACGTTGGAGTGAAATTTATAAATGGCCTACCATAATATGTTGCTCAAGGTAGTATGAAAAATGTGGAAGCAAAAACTAGATTACAGGCAAGTGACCTTCAAATGTCAATCATGATATGAGTATGGTCATTGGATAGCATCTTATCCAAGGTATAAGGTAAGGGAGGATAGTTCTAAAAAACTTACAAAAAATATCAAAGCCCCACTTAGTGGAAAGGAGTGGAGTGCCATACTCAATAGAAGTGGAGAAATTCACAATAGATATGGGAGACAATAATGAAGAAGAACCTCCTCACATAACCTCTCTAGAGTAGGTTAATCAACTTCCTATCCTCCCAAGAAAGACTAGTAAGGGGGTTGGATCAACGTGGAAAAGTAGAAAGAATAATATAAGCACCCTAAAGATACCATTCGGAAAGGAGAGTTATTACTCTCATTATGTTCAATGAGCTTTAGCATTATAGGAATGATCATCTACATAATGAAAAAATGAATTTATTCCACAAATTTGAGAAGGAAATCTTCAAGTCATCTCACTAAGTAATCTAAAGAAAGACACCAGAGTTAAGATTAGATCAACCTTCTAATATTACTTGATACAACGTGTGTTACCATAAATCAAAATTAATTTTTAATTAAATAACCCAATAAATATACTTTAGCTTAAATGAAGTAAATTTTTCTTCATTATTATATAGAAAAATGATTTTTTAATTAAAAAAATAATTTATCAAATAATCTTTACATCATCATCATCATTATTATGATTACATTTTTAAAATTTTAAAAACTCATTTATTTTATTAAAAATCATTGTATTAAAAAAATAATTAATATCATAATAATAACAACATTACACATTAATATCATAATAATATGATCATAATAACAAGGTTACAAACCATTATTAATTTTTAGTTAAATAACCCAATAAATATACTTTATCTTAAATAAAGTAACTTTTTCTTCCTTATATAGAAAAATGATTTTGTTTTATTAAAAAACTAATTGATGAAATCATCTTTCAATTATTATTGGGATTACATTTTGAAATTCTAAAAACACATTTATTTTATTAAAAAACGTTATATTAAAAAAATAATTAATATCATAATAATAACAATATTACAGATTAATATCATAATAATATGATCATAATAACAACATTACAAACCATTTTCCATTGCCTTCTAATTTGATCATCACATTAATTGAATCAACACCTCTTTCATTTATATATTATATATATACACAATCTATTCAATTTTCATATCTATATATAGATATATAGAAGTTGTCTTTAGCGCGATTTGTGGAAGCTTTTACGATAGTTTTTTCCAGTCTAATTTCTCTAAAATCTGGTAGGAATTTATTGAAATCAAAACGAAGTGCCCTAGGGGTTTTCTAGGGTGCTCCTTCCATATATACAGTGAAAAAAACTAGTTTAAATAACAAAAATCAAGATTTTGCCTCAAATTTTTCCACCAGATTCCAACACTAGAAAGTCCAAAAAATCGCACTAAAAACAACTCCATATATATAATCTCACAACATTTTCCATAATATAAAATAATTATTTCCAAAATATATGTTACATCTGCATCAACTTTTTCAACAAACTCATTATAGCATTTTCATAGGGACTTTTATTTGCGACAATCAACGAGAGGGGAGTGGAGTCGACTCTTGGACATCACAATTATAACTTCTTTTCCCTGCTCTTAAATACTAGACTTGTCATAATGCGTGAAAGTAGTTTGTCTCCATTCTTAGGAAATCTTAATAAAATCTACTAAATGGTGAAACATATATGAAAAAGGTTTTATTTTTTCATATTTTCTTTCCCAAAGTTAAAGGAGACATTTACTTTAAGCTAAAAATTACTATGTGATCATAGTTAAAACAAATTATGCAAATAATCAGATAATATGCTAGTATACCAAGGGTTTGGTTCCAACGTTGATGCCCACTCCCTGAGACATTGCAAAAAGAATTGATACTATGTAAATGCGTCATCTGTATTATCATTTCAGATGGATTTCAATAACATGAAATTCAACCAGAGTGGGATTGCCTCATGAAATGCGGTTGTAATTATAATAGTTTTTTTAAGTACTAAAGTTGGTGTAATGTGAATATAATGATTGAGAAATTGTTTTATGAAATGTTGTTGTAATTTTAATAGCTTTTTCAAGTACTAAAGTTGTTTTAATGTGAATATAATTGAGGAATTGCCTTATGAAATGTTGTTGTAATTATGATAGTTTCTTTAAGTTGTTGTAATGTGAATATAATGATTGAGAAATTGTCTCATAAAATGTTGTTGTAATTATAATAGCTTTTTCAAGTACTAAAGTTGTCACAATGTGAACATAATGATTGAGGAATTGCCTCATGAAATATTGTTGTAATTATAATAGCTTCTTCAAGTATTAAAGTTGTCACAGTGTGAACATAATGATTGAGGAATTGCCTCATGAAATGTTGTTGTAATTATAATAGCTTCTTCAAGTACCAAAGTTGTCGCAGTGTGAACATAACGATTGAGGAATTGCCTCATGAAATGTTGTTGTAATTATAATAGCTTCTTCAAGTACCAAAGTTGTCGCAGTGTGAACATAACGATTGAGGAATTGCCTCATGAAATGTTGTTGTAATTATAATAGCTTCTTCAAGTACCAAAGTTGTCGCAGTGTGAACATAACAATTGAGGAATTGCCTCATGAAATGTTGTTGTAATTATAATAGCTTCTTAAAGTACCAAAGTTGTCGCAGTGTGAACATAATGATTGAGGAATTGCCTCATGAAATGTTGTTGTAATTATAATAGCTTCTTCAAGTACCAAAGTTGTTGCAGTGTGAACATAATGATTGAGAAATTGCCTCATGAAATGTTGTTGTAATTATAATTGCTTCTTAAAATACCAAAGTTGTCGCAGTGTGAACATAACGATTGAGGAATTGCCTCATGAAATGTTGTTGCAATTATAATAGCTTCTTCAAGTACCAAAGTTGTCGCAGTGTGAACATAATGATTGAGGAATTGCCTCATGAAATGTTGGTGTAAATATAATAGCTTCTACAAGTACGAAAGTTGTCGCAATGTGAACATAATGATTGAATTTTGAAAAGTTTTAACCAGATTTACTTCATAGTTATCCATCTCTATTAAAGGACTTTCATAACTTTTCTTATTTTTTCTAATTCTTTATAATTTAGAGGAAATTATATTTCTAAATTAAAATCACTACATAATTATAGTTAAAGCAAAATATATTATAAAAATGAAACATTCAAACTATATATATGTATATTTGAACTAGGCTAACCATTTAATAAAGAATATATATAAATTAGGTTAACTTGTCTTAATATTAAGTGGGAAAACAATCTACACACTTGTGTGATGCTACTGTTAGAATTGTGCAAGGTTCAATCCAACCTAGACACTATGTGGGATAGTTTTAATCCCCAACATCCCCACGCATGGCTATCGTACTCAAAACCCTATGAGAGGTGAGCCATTGACCCAATGAGAAGTAAACCCCACACAAACCAATAGAATCAAGAGAATCGGTAGACTTGTCCCCTATCACCAAGGAGGCTCGGGGTCAAGTTGAAGGGACTACCTCTATCTCTCGAGCCTAACACAACTGCCAACAAGGCAAGTTAACCAAGTTTCAAACTTGGTTAGGCCCCAATATTCATCAACATGTGTTTTTCAAAGCCAGGCATCCATTGTTCGGCCTACCCTAATGGACTAAGCAGGTTCAGCTAACGACATGTGTTTCTTCTTAGGAGGTAACAATTTCAACTTTAGAAGTGGTAGAGTATGTACACCTGTGTCAATTTCAGTAATCAAATCAATCATAAAAACGAATATCTTTTCCCATAAACAAAATAATTGCATGCATCAATTTGATATTTAACTTGATCTTAGCCTTAAAATTAAATTATTATATTCTCAAAATCTATTATTGCAAATAATGTGATGCAGATCTAAATTATTGGGT